>JAWWMK010007425.1:0-27658 GCA_035047105.1 Galeopsomyia nigrocyanea
CACAAACTAGATATTATCAAGCTTATTAAGAAACAATAATGCTGGCGAAATTGAATGATTTTTATTTGACAAAAAAAATTCATCGCTTATTGAAATACGAAAAATACTCTTATCTCCAAGGAAGCATTCCACCAGAGCAGCTGACAGCTTTTTTTTTTCGTTAGTGACCTTGAGCGCGATGTGCGGAAACCGATCAGCGACTATTGACTTTATCGACTCATAATTTAGGAACGCAAAGAAAAAATTCGATGAAACTTGGCGTGTCGTCTCTATGCCTGGCTCGACTCGACTTGAAGCTCCGAGCCCACTCGACCTTTCGAGATTACGAGTTATTCCGCGCGTGGTGTCTATAAATATGTGTTAAAATGCCAAATCTACTCAATTTCAAGTTTTTAAGCTGATCGAATTAAAACTCCTACGTTCTTTTATGCGGGCAATGCTGATGGCGAAAAGAGACAATTACGACAATTCACTTTTTAGCTAAAATAAAAAATATATTTCGAAAATGTTGAGAATACACAGACTATTTTGTCTGAATGTATTAAATAATCATGTCTATGTCAGTTTGCGCTAATTGAATTGACCAAGGCGCAATCGTTGTTGATACTTTATTAAGCTTATCGTCCACGACAGCCGGCTCCTCGTCATCTAACTTCTGAAGAGCTTCTTCAATTTCGTTTTCGTCAAATTTAGAATCTTCTTCTAAAAACTTCTTAAAAGCTTTCGTTAAGCATTGGATATTCTATTTGCTATCTGTCTTTTTTAAATAATCAACAATACTGTTGATAAATCCATCTGATTCGACAAATAATTCATTTTTAGAATTATGGAACATTCAAATTGATCGATTTTGGTAAAACCTTGTATTGCAAACCTTTGATCATATTTTTAATGAATACAATAATAAGAGTCGATAAATAACTTATTCTTGAAATTAATTATTTGAAAATTTTGCTGGCTTCTAGCTTTTGATGCATATAGTAAACTTATGTAATTAGAAGCTTACGTCGAAATATACGAAAAAGTATAACAAAAACCACAGCAGTCGTCACAGTGACGAAAAGAGCAAATTCCACGAGGGCAAGGATGTAACGAGATATCATTTTTGCGAAAGATGCGTATTGACTGTATTTACGTCTGAATTAAAAGCCGCTTTTATATTAAAGTAGTTTACGCTAATGGCCCACGATAAATAAGTATGAATAGGAAAATATCTCGATCGATTGCTCATATGATTGCCTTAAAAATTTGAATTATTGTTCGCAACGACGTTGAAAGTTTCGCAACGATAAACGAGCTTCACTCTTGTTTGCTTCTATTTCGAGCTTATTAATTAACAAACACTATATATTCACAACATATTCGTGGAAATCATCCACCTGAACGTTAACTTCCTGCGCTGTTTCGACGTTGATTGGATGTATAGCGTTCGTCATAAAGACGAGCAATGCGATAGCTCCAATAAATGCAGAATTTCACTTGACGACCGCTTTTTACTGTTATGTCGAAACATTTACGCAGCTGTCGCTCGCATAGACGATTCAGGTGGATTTTACTCAATTATTTCATATAATGCAATTTTTTTTCATTATTATTAACGAGTAGACTGTTAAATAAACGATGTTTTAAAAATTACGTAAATTTTACGTAAACTTTAGCGGTTTAATCGAAAGAAATCTCTGTTATATGGATTAAAATAGAATTGCACAAATACCGTATCACGTCACTTTGATCCGTATAGACTGTCAAAACAGTAGTTTCCGTGTTTAAAGTCAGTATTTCGGAAAGATATAAGAGAGTTTATTGCAGAGACACCTGACTTTCTTTTACTTTCGTCGTAAACACAACTTTAAAAAAATTGCAATATATCTCAGTAAAATACTCGAATACAGTTTTCGACGGATCCAATTGGACGCTCGTCAAGTCGTAAAAATCTTTCAGTGCAAAGCTCATAAAGAGATTGCCGGCAAGTTCGAAGTATATAAACTCACGCGTCTGACTCGAACTCGATACTTTCCACTTGCCTGCCTGCACTCCTGCGAGGATATAGAATAGGAAACTGCTATACTTCGTCTGACCGCATCTGTCTTATTTCTACTTGAACTGATTTTTTCGAGATGTATTTTCATCGTTGCGACGATTGTGCTGGATTTTATTATATATTTTGCAAAAAAATGATTACGTTGGTGTATTTATTTGAAATGGTTTTAGATATGAATTAAATTTTTATAAATTAACGATAAGTAACAAAAAAAATTTTTTTTTATTATGAGCGTAAATACGTCGAGTATGTATAGAAATTTTATTTTCAGTTTTTTTTTTATTTTGAGTAAGTTCATTTAGAAAACGAAAAAAAAATTTATTAATTAATTTCAATCGAATCAGAAAATTAATTAAATCAACACAACAATGCACTTTCACTTTGAAAAAAAAAAATAATTCACACTCTACTGACAAGTGGCGCCGCCAACACGGAACTTCGATCTCAAAAACCCATGTCACCGGTAAAGTAGTAGACTTCAATTTCGCAACAGGCGAACCATGGCGTCGCTCCGACAATTTTCGCGCGCCCCGCGGAGGTGAATTTTATATCGTGGATAATAATTTATTGTTATTCGTTGACAAAAAAAAAAACGCGACGATGTCGAAGGCAAAAATCACAGCAGAATGGCGAAAACGCGTGAAATCCGAGTACATGAGGCTGAGGCAGATAAAACGTTACAAACGCGCGGACGAGGTGAAGATCGCGTGGAATCAAAATCGCAAGGTTATGAATGGTATGTTTACTTCCCTCCAAAATTCATTGTTTTTTCATTATTATCGAGTAGTTATTGTTAATCCAGTGCATTATTGTTTGTGGAAGAGTTCCATTATTTGAAAATCTTTCGATTGCATGATTAAGCACTTGAATTGTAATAACAAACAAGTTTCCATTTAGGAACTTTGTAGATTAATTTTGAGTTTGAAAGAATTGAGATTGGTTTTCCTGACGTGGTGATGTTTAATTTGACAGATCTTTTAGAATCTGAACACAAAAAATGGATTTCTGACTGCAAAGTGATGTGGCTGGCAATGCAGGATATTCCAGCCCACGCATCCTGTATGAAAAAGGCTGAGATATCGAGTTCTGATGGTGACGTTCAAACATGTCCTGTAAAGATAATCAATGCAGTATCTCCAATTCCAACTATGTACACATGGGCACCAATTCAGCAGAACTTCATGGTAGAGGATGAGACTGTTCTCCACAATATTCCATACATGGGTGATGAGATTCTTGATCAAGATGGCACATTCATTGAAGAATTGATCAAGAATTACGATGGCAAAGTGCACGGCGACAGAGAATCTGGCTTTATGGATGATACTCTGTTTGTTGATCTTGTACATGCCTTGGGTTCATATGAGAAAGAAGACAAGGAGAAAGAGGCTCCAAAGAAAGGGAGAGATTTGAAAGACAAAGATAAGGATAAGGATAAAAGTAAAGATAAGGACAAAGACGAGGATGAGGACAAAAAGACTGATAATAAAGGAGAAGACGACGGAACTCCTTTTCCTTCCATGCAAATTTTCAATGTAAATATATCTACTTTGGTACTATTTTTTTACGCATGAATAGAATATTTCTTTATTCAAATTTCCCTTTTTTTCAGGCAATATCTAGTATGTTTCCTGACAAAGGCAGGCCAGAAGAACTGAAAGAGAAGTACATTGAACTCACAGAGAGATCAGATCCCAATGCTCTGCCGCCTGAGTGTACGCCAAACATTGATGGACCAAATGCAAAAAGCGTTCCTAGAGAGCAGACTATGCATTCATTCCACACGTTATTTTGCAGAAGATGTTTCAAATATGACTGCTTTCTTCACCGTAAGTTTCATCTTAGTTAAATTTCATATGAAGTTGCTAAAGTTAAATTTTGTTAATAAAAATGATAAAATTTCTTTTGTCCAAAAAAAATAATTACTTTATTCATAAGCATTATAAAAAAGTTTATTAATTCAATTGTTATTTTGATTCCTTATGTCCTGAAGACAGCAGGGGAGCTTTTCCTCAAGGTAACAATACTAATATTGAATCAAAAGCTTTCTATATGTTTAGCACCAAGAAATTAAAAAAAACTCGACCAGGACTCATCTTCGCAATCATTCATTCATTGTTCATCGATGTGTCTCCTCTCTGACTCTATCATGGACTTTAGATTTGAAAACTTTCCACATTTATAAACCCTTACCATTTTTTCTCTAATTTTCCCAGGTTTGCAAGTGTGCCATCCAGGACCAAATTTACAGAAGCGCAAGGGTCCAGATCTCAAACCATTTGCAGAGCCTTGTGGTATTGAGTGCTACATGCATTTGGTAAGTTCATCTTGAATTGAATTCTCTGAATAAGATATTTAATTTTTCTTTGAAATTTTGCAGGAAGGTATAAAAGAAAAACTTGCAGCGCAGGCAGCTGACAAAGAGGACGACGATGAAAAGCGAGGCGGGCCGAGGAAAGTACGCAAGCAGACGAGTGTTGACTCCGGTAACGAGGCGAGCAGCGAGGACAGTAACGACAGTAATAAATACAGTCAAGGTGGCAGTTGTCAAGGCAAAAATCCTCTTAATCTAAAAAAATCATTTTTTTCTATGACAAATAACGAAAAAATCGAATTATAGACTTCAAGCAAAACGTGAACAAAGACTCGAAGCCCGACGAAGACTCGCTGCAAGAGCAGCCACAACCTGATCACAAAACGCCGTTCTCATTGCTGGGAACGATAATTAAGACTGAAAGCGGATCGCCGTGGACAGGCTCGGAGCAAAGTTTGTTTCGTGGACTGCACAAAGCATTTCCAGGTAATCCGTGCGCTTTGGCGCAGATAATGTTGACCAAGAGCTGCAAAGAAGTGTACGAGTTCGCGCAAAAAGAAGAAAACGACATACCAGCCGTGGAGAGTCTCAAAGACTTCACACCTCCGAGAAAGAAGAAGAAGAAGCATCGACTTTGGTCCATGCATTGTCGCAAGATTCAGCTCAAGAAAGACTCCGGTAAAACTTTTTTTAAAGAAATCTAAAACCTCGATTTAACAATCACATTGAAGTTTTTTTTTTGTTCTGCAACAGGTGCGAACCACGTGCACAATTTCGCGCCATGCGATCATCCAAATAGACCATGCGACAACTCGTGCCCGTGCATTCAAGCGCAAAATTTCTGTGAAAAGTTTTGCCAATGTAGCAGCGAGTGCCAAAATCGATTCCCCGGTTGTCGTTGCAAGGCACAATGCAACACCAAACAATGCCCTTGTTACCTCGCTGTTCGTGAATGCGATCCTGATCTCTGTCAGACTTGTGGTGCTGATCAGTTCCACGTACAACAAATATCGTGCAAGAATGTCAGCGTTCAGCGTGGATTACGTGAGTTGCTCAATATTTTTCAGTGCGCTTAGTCCATGAACTTTGTTTTATAATGGAAAATATTTTTTTTCAGACAAGCACTTACTTATGGCGCCTTCGGACGTTGCTGGCTGGGGTATTTTCCTAAAAGAATCAGCCGCTAAGAACGAATTTATTTCCGAGTATTGCGGAGAAATTATCAGCCAAGACGAGGCTGACAGGAGAGGAAAAGTCTATGACAAATACATGTGTAGTTTTCTATTTAATCTTAATAATGGTACGTACGAGAATTCAATCTTTTGTCAAATTTAAAATTACAAAGGTATTAACAAAAAAAACTTACTCATTTCAGACTTTGTTGTTGACGCTACGAGAAAAGGAAACAAGATTAGATTCGCTAATCACTCGATAAATCCAAATTGTTATGCCAAAGTTATGATGGTCAACGGCGACCACAGAATCGGAATATTCGCTAAGCGAGCCATTCAACCGGGAGAGGAACTATTTTTCGATTACCGGTACGATCCGCACATTCAATTACTAAAGGGATGTTTTTGATTAACGTGGATTTCTTGATTGAAAAATTTCTCTTTCGCAGGTATGGACCGACGGAACAACTGAAGTTCGTCGGTATCGAGCGCGAGATGGAATTTTTGTGATAAAATTGAAGCAATACGGATTAATGCTGGCAATTAAGTTTATGGACGCAATCATGTTCAATCGCCCCGTCTCATAACTCATCACTGCAGGACTATTTTTTTTTATACTTTCATTACGTAAATAGGCGTTGTACCTTTTCGTCGAAGTGAATAAAATAACGTTATTTTGTATGAATTGAGCAAAGTGATTCATTTCATCGATGAAAAGTAGATGGTATTGATTAATCCAAAATATATGGTTATTATTTGGTTCACTTTCTTCAAAAGCCGTTTTATACTTAATAGATTTAGTTTCTCACGCTATTTATATACAAAAGAAAATATAACTCAATGCACGAAAAAAAATCTAAGAATATATCATATCGATAAACAATTTTAGCATTTTATTTTCAAAACAAAACTTTACACATTTTCAATTCAGCGCAACATTGCCTGTCCGTTATCTATCCAGTTAAAGCCGATAAATTTATGAATCGTTCAAACGTGAAATTTCCCCGGAATAACTCAAACAACGACAATGTCTATCAATCAATAAAGTAGTAACATCCCGGCGCAAAACCCAAATCCGTCAATCCGTATAACATCGAGAGAAGAAACAAAACACCGAGAGAGAGAGAGAGAGAGAGAGAAGAGAGAAAAAAAATATCGCTCGTCATTTTCCAGGTGCTCCACTTCAGTTTCCGTCATGCCCGTGACAATGAGCCCCGACGACTGGCATGGAAAGTGCGAAGGCGGCAAATTAATTAGTTAATTAACTCTAACTCGAGAGAGAGAGAACGCGCGCACGAGCAGTCGTTAAGTAGCAAGGCCATTAGCGCGCATTACAATTACATTGACAGGGCAGAAAAAATATGCCGAATGATTAGCAGCTGCTATTGATTTCTCCGTATCGAATGCAGAAGAGAAAAAAAAAACATCACTCGCTTTATCGTTAGTTTGGGCAGAGTTTTTTGGAGCGAGATTTTTTTTTGTTAGTTTTGAACGCGTAAAAAAAGTTTTCGCTTGGAAGTAATAAAGTTTGCGATTGATGTAATTATATGGCCGAAGGAAAAAAAAAGTGCACGAAGGGTGAGAAAGCTGAAAAAGCGAGTGAGAGGAATTCGTTAATTACTATACATGAAAGCTGACAAACGAACGGGCGAAACCCACTCTTAATGAGATTTTAAGCTTCGAAATTTGAGTATCATTCGTATAAAGCTCGCTAACTACATAAACTTTACGTATATGCATAAATTACGAACTAGTTTTTGGTTTTGAATATTCGATATTCTAACGCGAATTTCAATTCATTGATTTGGAAATAATAATTAAAATTGTGCTACAGCGAATTCATAATTTCCCGATTTCAGATGTTTCTTCCTGCGCGTATATATATATATATATATATATATATATATCTCAATGACGCTTATTGTACTATCGAGTATCGCACACCAACGCAGCTCGATATCCCTCTTCCTCTTTCCAATTGCGTCACGTTATATTCGCTGATGACTCGTGAATAAATTATTATTTAAGGGATATTATTATTTTACTTAGAAAGCTATTTGCAGACAGAGAGCTTCCGCAATTTAGCTTCATTAGCCCATTTTTACATCGATTTTTAAAAATAATAAGCCGTATTTAGACAATTAACCATGTGGACGAGTTTTGTAAAATTTTCGACGTGTTTTTGTTCAACAATGATGCTGCATTGAATATTGACAAATTTGTCAAATTTTATGAAAATAAGAAAAAAAGTTTTTCCATTTGTCAAATTTTTATGCACAGCCTAAGCACAAAACTTGATAAGTACTCGTAAAGTTCAACGAAATTTCTCAATGCAGAATCATTTTCGGATAAGGGTTTTTTCCAAAAACTTCACGAGATTTTTGCACGTGGGATATTTACGTAATCCTTTTACAAATGAAAAACAGAAAAAAAATAATTCAAATATACCGTATCAAAGATCAAAAATCCTCACCAAACCAACCCACAAAAAAAAAAATTGTCTCCAATCATACGCGCTCACGGTATTTTTGGTCGCGCTGCGCGCGCTGCCTCTTCCATGATATCATCGGCCTACTGTATAGTATAAGAGCGTCTCCGTCGTGAATCGCGCGCACCACAACGTGCAAGCAAACGCGCGACGGCCACCAGTTGCAGCCGAGAGCCGGTAGCGTGCGGTCCATCATCATGTGCAGTGACGATTCGTTTCTGTAAAAAAAAAAAAAAAAGAAAAAACGGTTGGTTTACATTTCTCTTTTCTTCTCTTACGGTCCGAGCTCTTTGTTGGATTTTAATTTTCTCGTAATCGCGCGATGCGCTTTCAAACGAAGCAGCGAGCTTTGATAATGGCTTTTCTGAAAAGAAGACAATAACGACCTCTTTTGCACGCGTTTATTATTCCGGAGAAATAAAAAAAAAACTCAATTAACATACTTTCCGTTATCGCGACGTTGTCTTCTTCTTCTTTTCGCGCTCGAATGGGGAAAAAGGCGCGTATGCGACGACGGAGACAATTTATTTTAAGACGTATCAAAAGGGTTAATTAAACTTCGTCACACGACTCGCTCTTAGCTCGCACACACAGAACAGAGAGAGAGAGAAAGTGTCTATTTCAATGTAACCAAATCTGACGCTTTTTGATGCGAGGCCAAAAGCTTTATACATTCCGAAAATTCTATTATTTCGCGTTTTCTGAAACAAACGATAATAATTAGCCGTGTCTAAACTTAGAAAGTCTCTTCGTTTTATTTTTTTTGGAAACTAAATATAAAAAGATCGCTTACGACTTCAACGACACGAGGGAGAGAGAGAGAGAGAGAGAGAAATCCAATTAAGAGCCAAAACCAAAGAGAAAGAAATTTTCGAAATGAAAAAAAAAATTGTGTTTAGTGACGAAAAAAGAAAAAAAGAAGTATATATATAAAAAGTGCAACGGAAAACAAGTAGGCGCGGGATTAATATGCAGCAGTGCAGGACGAGGGTGGTGTTTGTGCACGAGCAGTGAGAGTCGAGAAGAGAGAGAGAGAGAAAGAGAGTATAACGTTTGCCTTGGACGACAGCCATGGAGGAAGAAGGTATATAATGTTTGCCTATATTTCGCTTGTGCGACACGATTGAAGCTTCACGATTATTATTGTGTTACACGCAATTCTTCATTTTTTTTTTAATGAAGAAGATTAATTAATTTGCGGTTACAAAGTAAAATCAATACAATTCGCTGCAGCTACTAGCGAATTAATAATAATGCGATGAAGCCTCGTAATTAACTATTATTAAAAACAACGCTAATTGATCGTTCGACATGTAATATCGTCATTCAATATCCGCGAACTCGCTATTTACGTTCGCATTCGGATTTTTTTTTCTATTTCTTACTGCACCGAAGAACCGAAGAAAGTAACGTTGTAAATCGAAATTACAGGTAGTTTCAAGGTAATCGGTAAGTGCATAAAAGTATAAACTTTCTTTTTCTTTTTACGAGCTTGCATGCACGCTTATACGTTTAAAGGAATGGCTCCGTATCAAAAATTTTATGCGCAAACATTTTCTTTTTTTTTTACGAATGAAGTTGAAACGATTAGTTTTTATCCATATTCTTCCTTAAATATTCAAACGCTCATCCATCTCTAAAAAAAAACTCGAATTAAAAAAAATCGAATAAACAATCACGGAAGGAGAAAAAAAAATGAATCGACTGGCCATCAGAACGAAAAAAAAAAGAAGAAAAGAGCAGAATCTCATTTAACGTTTCTCCAGAGAGAACGAAAAAAAGGGGGAAAAATCGTTATTTTCATTCGTATAAACACTAAATCCATGAAAAAAAAAAAAACTTCCCAAAACCCAGGGACGTATACGTAACGTCACGGTGAACAAACTTCCGTGTGGGTATTATACGCGTGATAAGAAAATAAATGACTCTCCGGGGGGATGCTCGTGCAGTCCAAATGTCCATCGATTCGAATACACGTTATATCGTCTCTCGAACGACGATTTACAACAAAAAAAAGTATATCTTTTAGCTACACAATCTGTCCATCGATATGTATAAACGCTAAAATTACACATATCTGTATATTTATATTTGCTTCGATCGCGCGCAGCACAAGTCAACACCGAAAATAATTAATGAAATCCCATCTCTCTGATTCGTTTACATGTCCAGCCTTGGCTAAAATTGCATTGCGCAGTTGTTAAATCCGAATGGTACATTAGCGGAATATTCGCGTAAAATTTAAATTGGGAATCCAATAGCGTCCGTCGCTGCTCTCCATAAATTATCCAATATAATTTTCGAACGCATAGCTTGGAATTTAGTGGGTTACAGCTCGCGCTGATTGTCCAATGGTTATAGGTGTATGCACTTTTTTGTAATTTTTATACCAGTCGCATCGAGAAAAATAGTAAAGTGGAAATTAGTAAAGGATAAATAAAAATATGATAAAATATGCTATGGTATATTGTTAAAAGTACTGAAAGAGTATAGTAAAATTAATTCTTGTTATAGTTATTAAACTATACTACATTTTTCATTTTTGTTAACAATTTTTCACTACCATATACACGAATAGTATTGGAATAGTTGAAAATTATAGTAATTTCCGCCTCTCTATATGTATAAAAATTAACTATTTTTGTATAGTTCGAACGATTTTTCACTATATTACATAATAACTATATAAAAGCCCGCGTATAGTTTACTTCTCCATCGCGAGAGAATTACAATGCGAAAGCATCTGCTGTCGGAAGACTCGAAACAAAGTGAATAAGAGGGAGTAAAAAAGGCGGAAGTTTTTATCAGATATAGTCGTCCAATTCGCACTGCCTACATAATAGAGGCGATATAGCAACTTCGCGAATGGATAAACGAAACGTTTTATGTAATATTTTGTTTTTGTTCATCATCTAGCACATAGACATAATTTACGTTCGAATGCCGCGTTTATGGAAAATCAATAAACGCGCGAAGAAGCGTGTGTGTGTGTACAGGAACAAAGAAACGCGAGACTTATTGAACTGAATCTTCACGTCTTGTTAGCATTAAACGCTTTCGGCAAGTAGGTTAGCCTTCGCTTACTGCTGCTCGAAATCGCACTCACGTCGTCGTTGCTCTTGTTTGCACCACTGTATATTTTCTTTACGGAGAATGTATGCATCTTGTTTGAAAAAAAAAAGAAAAAAAAGAAAACACATTATTACTTATGATTCCCAAGCCGACCGTTTTCCAGCTGCTTAGTCATGTCATACCTTGAAAAATAGAAACACATTTGTCGCGCGCGGAAAATATGTTTTTTTTTTTTTCCTTTTTCATTCGAGCGAAAATTACGAAAGCCATTATGTAAAAACTTTTCACATCGACGATAACCGACACGCCTCTCAGCGAAGAAAGAGAGAAACTCGCGACATATATAAAAAATGCAAATTTTTCTTCTTTTTTTATTGTTACGTGACAGCTGACGATTTTTCCAAAGCGTCAATGATCGCGTGCTCCATTATCAACGAGGGGGAAGAGGGTTGCGTGTGAATTCGATTTCCAACTGTGTATTTTTTTTTATTTACGACACGAAACTTTTTTTTTTTTCGTTTTATTTTTGTTTTACGTTGAATTGACGATTAACGAAATTCAACGAGTTCGTTGAGTTTATTACAAAGCTGTATAATTATATTATTGACATTGACGAATCGTCTGTCAAATAGTTGTGTCAACGTGTGAAATTTAATTTGGAATCAATTTGTCACGAAACTTTTCGTCGAAGTTATATTAATCAACAGTAAAAAATGTACAATAACACAATCACTCAAATAAAACACATTAAGAAGAATGTTTAAAGCGGTCTATCAAACTATCCACGCAGCAAAGACTTCTAATAAAAACGAGGGCGAAGGAAAAGCTTTCCGATCGACAGAATTCGGTCGTCTAACAGCACGTCACAACACACTTTCACCCGCACGTGAAAATACGGTCTCGTGATTTCGTGTTTTTTTTTTTCGTGAAAAGACGCATTGCATTTTTTTTCGAATGTGAATATTTTCGTTCGTTGATTCTTTTGTTTTGGAACTAAAACACGAATGGACGATTCTATTGTTTTTTTTTATTTGTTTCGCATTGATGAAATGCCTATTAATTAACGAAAGAAATACGCTTAATTCGGTGACGAGTGAAATGTAAGAAGCAAACTAATAAAAGAATCTATCGCTGGATATAAATGAGGAAAATCAATTGACGTCACTTTCGGCGTGGTGTGACAAAGATTACACAGTGTCAATTGTCACCTCCTCGTTTGTGTCTATTGGGCGAGAAACGTTTTGTTATTGAGCCTAAAAGCCAAATGGCTTATATATACGAATGTCACTCAATCAGTCAACTATATATAAGTGTTGAAATTAACGAGCAAACGGCGATGAAATAGAATTCCAATTCGCGTCTCGTTCAAAGTCTCATTTCAGTAATAATATATACTTAAAAATGCGTTTTCCCGCCAGCGAGCAAATTCATTATTTTTTTTTTTACTCTCCGCGACGACGATAAAATAGGTGCGAACTTGAAATTGCTTTTCTCTTTCTCTTTAAGAAGGAAAAAGAAAAAAAAAAGAGAAGCATGATTCATTCCTTTCATATCCGGAAAAAAATTTTAAATATAAAAAAGAATATTAACATCGTAAATCAACTATCTCACGTGATACCGAGTATAAGCTTCGAAAATCAATCGCGCAAGCTCTACTCACGCACCGCGCGCACCGCACGAGACTAATTTATCCACAAACACACACACGCACACACACATACACAAGCGTTGCGGCTATCGTAATTTCGAGGCTTGGAAATTGATAACAAAAAAAATGGAGCTTTTTTTTTTCGGGAGATCATCGTGTTTGATAGGTTTATTGTGTGGGAGGTCTGGCTAAGTTTCTTCTTTCTTTTTCGGTAATTTGTGCCCTTTTATTCTGACGCGATAATGCGTGCTAATCTTATGGATGATTGTCACGGAAATTTGTTTGTACTGTAAAAAGTTTAACTTCAATTTAATTGTATGAGTTAATCGAATTGATCTGTTATTAAAGAATTAATCTTAATTGAGTGATGACTATCATTTAAAATGAGCAATTCGTTACTGAAATTGAGTAAACAACTGAGTATTTATTACTCACTTTGAGCAACACAAATTAGTCATTTTGTACGAGTATTTAAGAAAAAGGAATTGCTGAAATCTTTAATGAATCTTCTCTCAATGTAGAAAACAAACTATTCTAATATCACGGTGTCAATTTATAATGTCGCAAAGATGAAAAAAAAAGTCCAAAGCAAACTTGCAGCTAAAGCTCGATTGCTATTGATTCGCTCTAATTGAAACACTCGATGTATACGTACACTAATACACACTCGACGTCGTGCAATGTAAATCACGTAAATAGGAGAATGATAACAATAGTAAATCGCTATACATAAGCAGATCATCGAAATAATATCGCGACTAGGTCAGTGCATATACATGCTAAAAAGCATTGTTTACGCGATAAACAAAACTTCGTTGTATATATCTTATATATTTGTTAAAAATTCGATGGAACAAGTTATATGACGCAAGAAACGTATATTTCAGCGTTTTGTCCAGACACACGAAAATGATACACGGCTTAGACGAACGTTCACCGTCAATTGAGCTTTTGGCCTCAACGCCAATTGATCTAACGACAGCACGAATTTTTCACGACCTCGACCTTCGATCTCGTCCCTCTATAATACTTCGCGTAGGATGTATGAATGACTGGTTTTTTTTTGTGTGTCCAAGAGCATTTGCATATTTTGGGAAAGGTATCTCTTTTTTTTTTTTGCTTTTTTACGGAGGATTTACATAGTTGGGAGTTCGATACTGAATTGAATTCATTTTAGTTGCGAATGGATCTGATGGAGATTCTCATACATAGGTGATTTGGAAAAGTTTTATTATGGAAAATATTCAAATATTTTACGAAGATTTTATTTGTAAGTTTATCTTCACGATAATGTATAATGTAAGTTCAAATTGACTAAAGATTTTATAATTTTAAATTAAGTACAAAAGTTTCAAAAGCTCAAAGTATATTTCCGATAAAAGATCTCACAATAAAAGATAATGTATCCCACAAACTCGAGAAAAAAAACCTTATAAAACTTTCATTACACACCAACCAAAAAAAAAAATTTTTTTAATCTCTCGCGATAAAAAGCACCCCAAATAAAGCTCGCAAGAGAAACGGCGTATACACACAGCATCCGAAAAAAAGTGAAAGAGAGTATACGTGAAATGCGAACAAAAAGGGACAAGCGAACAATGAATTTCAAACCAAAAAAAAAATCCCTTCCACTCAGAATTTAGATTGCAAAGAAGAAAGAAAGACGTAGAGAGTCGAGAGGCATGAATCAATTAGAATGGACATTACTCATGGTCAGTGCGGAACTTAACTCGACGGCAGCTGCAGTGGCGTCGATTGTTTTCGCCTGTCTAATTAATGCGTAATTGGAAGCGAGACTATGATGGTCTTCGTCGACGACGCGGTCTCTTGAGAGTTGCGGCTTGCGAGTTTTGTTCTCTCTCTCTCTCTCTCCCTCTAAGCGTAATTCTCATCTCTCCCTCTCTCTTCTCGGTTTTACATAGCTTCTCTTGTCTTCATTTTCAGTAGCGAGGTTATTAGAGCGTTTTATTTGGAATTTCGAGTATCCACGTTTAATTTTGTTGTTGGTGACTTATTTTGATTATTAATTTACGGTGAAAATTTAGTTCTTGCAGTTAATAATATTTGAGGAATTTTCACATTAATTTATATTTTATATATCTGACATTCTTTCGTCAGTATATTAGTGTCATTAAAAATTTATTGATATTATTCCGCATCGCATAATAAAATTCAAATATACGTTCTTTAAAAAATTTTATTAATTTTAGAATATTTAGGAAGATAAATTTTTAAATTGTAAACGCAACATTTTTCATTTCAATCAAAATTATCTGAATAAAAAAATATATAGATTTAGGTATAAAGAAAGCAATTTTTCAATCGTACAATTTCAAACCCAACCAACACCTATAATCCATAATAATTGCCACACGTGGATATATCGATTACATTTAAAAAAAAGAACCCTCGCACGAGTGACAAGACGACAAATAAAAAAAAAAAGGCTTTCGAATTTCCGGTTCGAATGAAAATAGTTTGCTTTGGCCAGACTCCAATCGCGGTCGACATATGGCGCTGGTCATCCCGGAGCGCATAGATATAACATGCATAGAGTCGCACACGCGTTCGAGGCTTTAAAAGCTTTTGAAGTCTAGTATATGAGATATACGAAGAATTTGGAGAGATGATTTATGGTGCAACAAGTGGCTGAAATTCGCGTAATAAATTATATCTTTATACTTGTCGAGACAATCGAGTATTTTACTCGAAAAATTTTTTGGAGTTCTAAAATTTTTGATTGATTTTGTGAAAATTGATTTATTTCTTTTGGAAAAAAGTATTTATACTTGATGACCGCTGTTGTCTTAATTATGAAAGCGATTTGAATAATAAAAATACATTTGCAACGATGATATACCATTGATTACAATCATTTGTCAAAGCCATTTTCGTGAAGAGTATACATATATTTTGATAATAAAGCGTCATGGGTATTCTTAAGCTTCTCTGAATGAAATTTTTCCCATAATAGTCTACGAATGAAGTATCCACTTAGAAATCGAAATTTTCAATAATACCAAACTAACATGAAAACGATGGATCCGTTGAAAGTTAAAAGAGTAATTCTAACGTTCATCTTTCATCAAAAAAGATATAAATATGAATTCTTCAAATGGAGAAATTCCCTTAAGATACTCTCAGTCGATGCGCACAAAAAAAAAGATACATAAAATTCTTTGCGCTTTACGCTTCTTGCTTCTTCTTTCTCTTTCTTCTTTCTTTCTCCACTTTGATAAAGAAAACGAGAGATTGAAGAAAATTGCCTTGTTTACTCGGAATTATGAAAAATTCATTCGAAGACTGATTTCATTATTTCGCTCTCGGGAATGGCTCTAATTTGTATCGTAGCATCGAAAATGGAAATGACTAATTTGTATAACGATCTGTGAAGCAAACGTTTTTATTTCTTCTATTTTTTTTTGCAAATACACACTTCAGAAAGTTTGTATAACGAGCTTTCTCTCTCTTTCTCTCTTTCTCGAGGGGGTATACAGCGAGAGAGAGAGAGAAACATTTTGCAAGCGCACGCGTGCGATTGAAGCACACAATGCTCGTGTTTATTTGAAAATCACTTTCCTTGCAAGTTTGCGCTGTATTGTCTCGCAAAAGCGAGATATTCAGGCAACTCTTGAATCCGTATTTTCGAAAGCGTAAAGTGTTTATTGAAAATTTTTTCGCGAAATGCTAAAAATCAAAAAATTCTCGAATAAACGTTGAAATGCTTTTCCTACAATGACCAAGCTACGAAAAAAAAAAAAGAAATTCTCCAAATTCACCCAACAGCCAGCGAAAAAGAAGAAAAAAAAACATCATCGTCGCCGTCGTCGTCATCGTCGTCGCGAGAGGCATTTTTATAAATAGAGCTTCACTCCTCGTCGTCGAGTATGTGCTGTGATGTCGCGCGCGCGCCCCGCGTGTGTATTTCGAGAAAGCATATAAGAGAGTGTGCGCTGCTCTCATATATACACACACACACACACACATATATATATAATATAAACGCGACGACGACGACGACGACGGAGGCCATCCCGAACGATTGATTATTAACCCTCCCCGACCATATCACATAAAGTAAAGTGGTCGCGATGAGTCTGCTGCTTTTTTTTATATTTTTTTTTTATTTTCAGGGGTGGCAAGGTGAATGAGCACCGCATGTAGGGTTTGCGTTGTTTTTTTTTCTCTCTTGTCGCCACGTGCGATATACCGTAGATTTCTTTTTAGAAATATAATTATTCACTTTTATATCGCTTGTGTGTTCACTACAAAAAGAAAATTCTTATTTGTGCTGCATACTTAAACGTCACTGTTCTTAATTTAAGAAACGAATGATCGAAAATTTTTTATTTTAAGAAATTCTCATTTTTTTCTCATTTTGAGTAAAAAAATTTCTTAAAATTAGTAAAAACTATTGACCTATCAATAGGATTTCTTAAAATAAGAAAACTTTTTTCTGAATTTACTATAAATGAGAAAAAAAAATTTCTTATTTTAAGAACACTTTTTGGTTTCTTATTTCTAGTAATCCCCAAGACTTATTTTTGTTGCATCGACATTTAAGAACAAAAATTTCTTATTTTAAGTTATTTTTTTTGCTGTGTTTCGATGATGAAATTCGGTTCACGTTGGCAGTTTGTAAAATCGACGTACGTCACGTATCGCAGAAGTGACAATTTTCAAAATGAAAATTTATCTCTGAATGTTCGATGAATTTTTACAACAACAAAATTAATTAAATTATTCAAATTGCCGGAAAAGTATTTTCCGATGAATATAACAAAGATAATGGAGAACGCGCAGCTTCAAAGGGATGAAGAGAGATTAAAACCACGAGATTACCTTGAAACTCGTTTTTTTTTAGCATCTCTCCCGCAGCTGCAGATTAATACGGCTATCTTATATTCTTTTGGCTTGAAACTACGAAGGGTTCTTGGATTACAAGACACGTTAATCATGTGAATTACGCGATCATTTTTATTTTTTACAAGAGGAAAAAAAAATGAATAATCGATGAAACACAATTTACAATGCAAATCGAAGGTCTCCAATATCGCAATTAATTCCGAATCACGTTTCGAACCTACGCCATTTCCAAGTAAACACTATTCGCCTTCGGACAAATCGAACCGCAATATTCTTTTTCAGCCAAAAACTTTGCGGACTTGAACTAAAACCACTCGACGCGGACGGCGGGATAGACCAGCGAATTCCTAAGCCGATTAAACAAGTTAACCAGAAACGAATTTTGGTTACGGATGAAATCCTCTCTCTCTCTCTCCGCGTAATTATATCCCCGCGTATTATCGATTTGCGCACATAAGCGCGTACGGGTAAACAGCGTTAAACGGCACGGTTCGTGGATTATTCGACGATGTCTCGCTCGGGAATGACAATAAAAGGTAGTATTTTTTGTTTGTTTGTTTCGTTGGGAAAGTTTACCGACAACTTAGAGTTAAAGAGTATAAAAGCTAGTTTGAATTTTTGCCGTATTCGCTGAGTGCTTTTAATTGAAAGCTCGCGCGAGTTGGAAAAAAAAGCTTTTTACTTTTCAAGAGAGAGAGAGTGTGCGCGATATCCGCCGTTCTCGCGCGGCAAATATGTTTGACGAGCGTTTGATTGAACTTTCAATTGTTTTTTAAATGGAACACTTGTGTATATATCTGTTTTTTTTTTTCGTTTTATGCTCTTCTGTGCCGTTGAAATTCGAATGGGCGGATTATTGCTTGGTTAATACAGTTGACGATAGAAGAATTATTAGGTGAAATAGAATTTTATGCGTGTCGTAACAAAAATTTGTTAAACTTATTGTTTTATCTAAAAAATTTTTTTAATGAGTTTGTTTGAATATATCTGCCGTAATCTCCGCTGATTAATAAAACGTTCGTATCGCTCCGAAAGAAATGGAAAATCTCTTTCATGCAAAAACACAATTAGACACTGTGAAAGTGAAGGCAAACACGGCTCGTCAAAGTTTTACAGCGCCCATTGCTGCACCGAGATTGTCATCATTCTCGCGGCTCGCGAAGATTGAATACTTGATGCTATATAAAATTGTCGCGGAGAGAGAATTGAATTTAGGTTGCGAGGAAAAATAAAATTACAAGAGATAGGTTCATCGAATCGATAATTAATTTTGATGAAACGTCAGTAACCCAGTTTTTATCGTGATGAGCAAATCGATACCAAGTGGAAACGTGTCATATGTAATGAGTTATCGAGAGACAGATATTTTTAAACGGTTGTGTGCAAAGATGAAAAAAAAAACAAATAAATGTCAAAAAAAAAGATGTCGTTGTGTGAGATATTTATGTCTCGGGTAACCCCAATGTCATATTAATAAACTCGCTTTTGATAACTGTAAACAATCCTATAACCAGTCGATCAAAAAGCAACATTAACGTTGCTTTTTCGACCTAGAAAATTTTATTGCGTTTATTCGTAATTTTACGAAACAAATAAAAATCAATAACTCGACGACTGAATCTTCGAAATAAACGCGCATTATGAAGAATAAAAGAAATCGAAAATTTTTTTTTTTCCTCTTCTTTCGCATTCGTAAGCGAGAGATTGATGAGAGCATCAGCTGCGTGGCGATTTTTGGGAACGACGCCAAATACAACACGCGGCGACGCGGGATTATTTCACGGTTAGGATATACTCGAATCTTTTCTGATGTCGCGCGCTTAAATGTCACTTTTTTACGAGTCACCGAGATTATAACGAAGAACGGAAGATTTCGAAGAAAAAAAAAAGATTTTTAATTATACATTCTTACACGCGATCGTTATCGATAAATTTTTTCGGCTGTGTTTTAATTTTAGTTCGTCAATTATTTCAAGGCCGTCGATTAAAAAAAAAAATTGAAGCCCAATATACACACAATCAATTTTTTTTATTACTTATCCTTCATTTTATCGATTCTAACACTCGCGCACTTTGTATTTTTATCCATAAAAATATCTGAAATAGATATACGCGCAACTACGATACGCGAAGTGTTTTGCACGGAACTTTTCCGCTTTCTCTTCGATTCCAATCGGGTGAGAGAGAGAGAGAGCATCTCTGATAATTCCATTGGCAGTATCGAAGAAACTAACTAGTTCACTCAGGGCGAGTTCGCGTTTGAATTCAGTTATATACAGGCGTCGCAAACTTACCCCCCTTCTACACCCTTGTGTATACGTTACACTACTCAGTATAACTTACTTGATTCGCGTGCAAGTTTGTAACGATCGTCTGGTCGAATAATACTAATAATAACAGAACCGTGCTACTGGGCAAGTTTACAGTTTGTCGGAGGGATGGAGATTCTCTCTTATCTAATTTACAATGTAAATTTTATTATTGAGTTTTAAAGTCGAAAAATATATTATTTTTATATAGAATGCAATTGTTTAAACGACGATCGAGCGAATTATTGTTGTTTGACAATTTCAATTTACAATATAAAAGTAGAATTAATTATATGTTAGACGAGCGAATTATTGTCGTTCAGTAAATGTAATAATAATAAATTTATTGAATTGCAAACATTCGTTGCAGTTGTGATGATAGAAACTCGAAATACATTTATTTTCACGTATAATAAAATTATTTTCGCGATAAACGAGCGAATAATTGTCATTCGGAAAATTCAATAAATTTCAAAAGATTCAGATATATATATATATATGTGTGTGTATTTCAGTAATAGTCGCGCGTAGCGTACATCACGGAGTTTAGTGCAGAGAGACTCCTCCGCTCTCTAACTGTCACGGATAGGATTGAAAGTGATGTGTGCGAGAAATTTACGACGCGACGTAAAGTTGAGAATGGAAATCTACACACGTAGGTGTGTGCTGTGTGTGTGTATGTGTGTAACAATTGGCATGGATTCGCAAATATTATAAACTCGGATTCGGATTGTTATGTTGAAGTGTAAAAAAGCTCTGGAGAGCTTTTTTGACAATTAGGAAATAACTGGATGATACAGTAACTCGATTTTTTTTTCGTTTTTACGCTGTATTCTGTAGCTTTGTTATGTGTTCTCAATACTTATTATTTATGCGTTTTTTGCTCAGTTATTTATAACCGAAAATACGTCAACTGAACGAATTCGTGAAATACAAAAATCCATAAAAATGCACTACACATAAAATTCCAAGAATTCTCTTAACGTAAACATCAATGAAAACATGATTTAATTAACACACCCTCATCTCAGTACGAAGCCTCGCAAGATTTCAAATGTTTACGTTTGGAATCTTGCGATATATATTATATATATACCCAATCGAATCGAACACATAAACAATACAAGTTCGAAATGCAACGAGGCCAAGTCGAAGTGGCGTCATCGTCGTCGTCGCCCTCGTCACCAAGCCTTTAATCAGAAACTGACACGATTCTCTCTCTCTCTCTCTCCTTCCCACAAATGGTAAAATGTTCGCGGAGCCGGGGAATAGGAGGGTTCGTATGGCAGTTAAACTCCACGTCTAATTTAACTTTGACGATGAATTAAGCGATCCGACGAGTTTTGGAATTAGCAATTGCAATTTTCGTAATTCAAGCGTTTTTTTTTTTCCACACAATATATATTTATCATAATTATAAAATATACTAAAATAAGGTTTCAATATCCATTAAAGAACGCGAGTGGTAGTATACTTTGTGCCTATAAACAAGTTAATTTAATCGTTATACGCGCCCATTCGCTGTCATTATGCATGCATTAAACTTCGCACAGGGCAAACTCGCCTCCATAATTTCCACTTACCCTGGTGCGTATAGCCACTATATTAAAGGCCATAGCCGGAATGGTTCTTAGAAACGAAAAATACACTTATATTTTTAAAACTCATTTCAGATTCCCTACTTTCTCGATTCTATATAGCAATTCTTTTGAACGCACTTTTGGGAGAATATTATGGCAGCTATAGCTGTAATGAAATTTTCATCGTCTCTGTCTCCGCGCGGAGAATACACGAGAGAGAGAGAGAGCATACCTATACCCTCCGCGAGCTTTTTCTGTAAGGCTGCATAGTAAAATGAAATTTACCAACTATAAATCGCGAATCTCATCTCGAAATCATTGTTTTTTTTTTACAAAAAAAATAAAAAAACGTTAACAAGCGTGAAAGGAAAAAAAAAAAGCTTTTCGATCCCAAGCGTGTCCCGATAAATCATCGACGAGATATATCCTCGATAACACGTCCGACACGCTGTTCAGTTTACCACGCACACACGCGATGTCCATATAGTGCTTTTATACAAAGACCAACGTCAATCTTCGTTTTCCTTTCGTAAGTCGATTAATAAGTCAAGAGAAAGAAAAACACAAGGGGATTTCGTACACGTCGACGACGTTTCATGGATAATTTCGTTGAATGGATTACTCGAAGTATAAGAAATGAGACTGCGAACGTCGCAAAGAATTCGACGAGAGATAAAATGCACTTTAGTGTAACGTCATTTTAAGCGTGTCACTTAAAAAAAAAAAAAAATTCGATGGTCGTTCAAGTGAAATCTGTCGAAAGGGTGGCTGCTATACTGCTCGTCCTCTCTACATCATATCGGCATTCCGAAATTTCAAGTGTTTCCCTTTGTGCACTCTGTGTTGCAGAACGCGCGAACAGTAGTAGCGGCGGCGGCGGCGGTGGAGACAAGGAGTTGGAGGATCTTCGAGACAGATACGAGGGCAAGCTAACAGCTTCGCTTTACACTGGCCTCCTGAGTGTCACTGTCCTCGCTACTTTACCCGCTCTCGTCGCTCTTCTATGCCTCTATGTGAGTATATATATATTATATGTCGGAGTATCTCTTTTCTTCTACGATCGATTTATTCATGAAAGCTGTTTTTCATTCACTGGAAAGAGAAGCTTTTAAATTTTTTTGTATTCTTAAAAAAAAAGTTTTCTTCCATTTCGTACTTTGATTAGTAATAAAATGTCATTATTTAAGAATGAAATTTTTCATTGCAAAAAAAATATTCTTTATTTGAGAAGAAAATATTGATTTGATTATGCAGTAAATTTATGTTTACAATAAAATCAAATTCTTCAATGTTGTTGCGTTATAAAAAAAAATTTTCTAAATTGTAGAATATTTTTCTTAATTAAAAAAAATCTCAATTTACGTAATTCAACAAACAATTTATTCCAAAAAAAAAACAAAATTTTGTTCAAGAAATAATACTTTTTAAGCGTTACGTGGATGTTTTTACAACGTTTTGTATACACATCTCGTACTTGAAATCCACTTGGTTGTTTATTTTAATGTCGGATAAAAGGAAAAGAAACAAAAGCCTTTTGTAAAAGCGATAGCGGAACCAAATGCGAAACATAAAACACCCTCAAAAAATAAAAGCTCGAATTACATTTCGCTCGTAAATAATTCGACAAAAAGAGGGAAAGGATATATATATACGCAAAACTTAAATCCTCACAGAGGGATTGACGCGTTCGACTAAATTAATTTTGCCCCGAAGGTAAGGAATCCGCATCCCAAAGATTTGCTTTAACCAACGTCGATCCTCAGAGGAACTAAGTCGATTGGTCTCTCGAGAGATAAACTCTCTCTTTGAGTTTGTGTCTATCTCTCAGTTGATATTCAATTTGAATATAATTTGTAAACGAGAATTAATTCTCATTTTATTTTTATGCATTTAATAGGTACATATATCTCGAAATGTCCAATCAAAAGTACATTCAACCATTCGCGAGAACAATATTGCATTCGCGAGACAAAGCATCAACACACACGACGCATACGTAATAAGTTTTCTCTCGCTCTCTACCAGAGCAGAGATGGTATTAGCATTTTTAACGAGCACACATAGTTTCTAGCGATGACACACACAAATCATCTTTTCATAAAAAAAAAAACAAATTCTAATTCCCGTAATCACACTCGATTTTCAGTGCAGTTACAGACTTTAGAAAAGCCAATCGAAACACACACAAACACAGAATCGCGTTACACTTTTCCCGCTGAATAGCACACTCGGGCACGTTTCCATTTCATCTCTCTTTGTGTATACGTTAGCCGAGTTTGAAAAACTTTGTTTCCTCGCTTTCGAAATTTCCATACACACGCATATCCTATCAAACTTTTTTTTTTCTCTCTCTTTCTCTGTTCACAGAGCAGCGACGAGTTGAAGCGCCTAATCCTACCGATAAGTAGTCTGACGACGATGCTAGTGAGCAGTTGCTGTTTGCTCGCTGTGTCCCAATTCCCAGCGAGTTTGGCCTCGCGACGACGTCGTTTCGTGCTCGGCCTCCTCGCCTCCGTACTCCTCGGCATCGGTTGTCTACTTCTAGCATCGCCGATACCCGCGTTCGTCGTTGTACTCGCCCTCGTCGCCACTCTACCGAGAATCAAGAGACATCGACCCTCTATGCTTGGATTTTGTCTCGCTGCTGCTTATCTCGCCAAGAGAATTACTTTTCATCTGGTTTACAATGAGTTGGAGCTTCAAGAGGTGAGAATAAAACTTTTTTTTGAAGATTATTTATTTTTTTTTTTTTATTTTTGAAAATTTTTGTAGGTCGAAAGCGACGTGTTCTTCGTGATAGCCGCACTCGTCGCTGGATTGTACTATCGCGTGTTGACGTCGCGAGCGCACAGCCAGACGTTCGCAAGCACGGCGACCATCATCGAGTCGAGGATCAAGCTCGAGTGCGAGAGAGAGCAACAGGAGCAACTGCTACTCAGCGTCATTCCTGCTTACATCGCTGCCGAGGTGAAAAAAAAGCTTTCAACGATGTACAAATACAATTATTCCAAAAGAGAGTGTGAAAATTTCACGTTTCGAATTAGCAAAGTATAATTTGTTTCGAGTTTCTTTTTTTTTGCGAGAGAGCGAAACTTTGATATTCTTCATTTCGACGTACGTAGCGAGTCGTCGGTGTATTTCTTATTTCGAAACTTTTTAGGCAGTGCGAGCATAGCTATATAGCTGAAAAGTTCTTCCTAACGTAACGTTGAAAATTAACTCTTTTGACGTGTCTATTCCTCTATCTCGGCGAGAAAACTTGCAAGCTCGAATCAATTTCTAAAAAAAAAAAATAATAAAAGAAAAAACTTATCTAATTAAATTTCAAATTAAAAACAAAAATTCTTCTTTTTTTGACAAATAAAAGGTGAAACGCAGTATAATGTTGAAAATGGCAGACGCGTGTCAGGAGGCGAGTAAACACAAGCAGACCAGGTTCCACGAGATGTACGTGCAGCGTCACAATAACGTCAGGTGAGTGTGTTAGTGTGTGTTTACGTGTGTATGTAGTTTACAACGGATAACGAAAATCGATGCTTTTGCAATAAAGTTTGTTTACCCACCGGTGCTATATATATATATATACATTTTTCACAGCATACTTTACGCGGACATAGTAAACTTCACGCCGTTGTCTGAGCAATTGTCCGCGTCGGATCTGGTGAAAACGCTGAACGAGCTTTTCGGAAGATTCGATCAGATCGCACAGGTAAGCAGCAAAGCTTGTGTATATACTCGAAAATTTAGAACGCATACGCACTACAATAAATACACGCTGAGTGTATGAGAGAGAGAGAGAGAGTAAACGACCCCATTCCGAAAATAAGCGGCGCATCTTCTATAACGGCACTTCATCATTCTCTCTCTCGGCGAAGCGCGCGAAAGCTCGTTAAGATCGATGATATCGTATATTATTGCGCGACGACAAGAGATTCATATTTCGTGCGGTGTACATAGACTGTCGCTTTTAAACTTTTGTTTGCGTTGGGCTTTTTTTTTTTTCATTTATCGTTTCGGAGGGTTGGATGGTGAAAGATTTTTTTGAAAGCAATTTGAAAGTGTTTGTCAAAAAAAAAAAAAGCTGCGTTTATTGGTTTTTAAAGGGGTGCGACGTGTATTCGCTTTGACGGAGAAATATACATTTTTTTTTAAAAGGGGGAATATGTAGTTTTGCGTGAAAAAATAATAGTGCGATAAGGAATAAAAATGAGAATGATTTCTTTTTTTTTCTATGAATAAGAAAGTACGAATAAATTGGATTTTATAACGACGACTGCGGGAAGAGATAGAGAGTAAGAGAGAAGTCGATATTCATTATTCAAAAAGATGATCGCGTAATTTCCAATTCTCGCGATAAAATAGTAAAAATAATATTTTCATATTTTCATCGAAAAGAAAAAGATAAATAATAGTTTGACGTGTCCTCGTAAAACTCTGCTTGCAAGCCATAGAGTTTCGATTTACGTTTCCATTCGATTTCAATGTCGTCTATATACTACGGCTTTACTGAAAATTTTCTCGTGATAAAACTTCAAAAAAAAAAAAAAAAGATCGTAAATACACACGCAGCCGTTAATTGCAGGCTCGTTTATATATCCCGACAAGTGTTTCTGCTGGCGCAGGTAATTGAAACTCCGAAAAGCTTATCGTACGGAATTTACGATTGCCGCAAGCGCGGGAATATTAATTTACGAGTGATCGGCTATATCTGGCTTATATATGCAAAAGCATCGAACGATGAATGGGATCTCTTCTCTTTCTCTCTTCCTCGCCTGTATACACACGGAAATTACTTCGAGGCCGAGAACGAGCGAACGATAAAAAAAAAATTGCTCTCTTGAAACAAGACTCTATGGAGTTCGACGTGTGTATGTTCGACGTTGAGAGAAAAGTTGGGGATTTATGGTTATGAATTTTCGTAACTTTTGTGGGAAATTAAAGAAATGAGTATGTGTTGTGAATAATTGATGGACACCCATTTCATCTATAATGGCTTACTTTATTAAATGAAACACAAGAATTATAATGGCTTACTTTATTAAATGAAACACAAGAATAAGAATAACACGATCGCTCGCTACAACATTCTACCCTCCAAACACTACTCACGCCTAAGCACTCTCTCACTCAAGGGGTAAAGGTCGCTCCCCTATCCCTGCGCATACACTCTTACGTTTAATATCAATCCCACACTTTTATGAAAGATAATCTTGTATTTAATATTTAATAAACATTTTTGTAATCTTCAAATTGATCAAATAAATAAAATGATTACAAGCTTTTTCACACTATTCCTCGGTAAAGTGATACTAAATTCAAGTGATATCGCATAAATGAGAAACTAAGTGTTTCAATAAACTACGCAATCTCGCGAGTAAGAATAGCATTGTCCAAACAAAGTAAAGAAATTGCAACGACTTTATTTTTAACTTGCAAATTCCGATTAAGATTTCTGTAGTTCGTTGAGTTTCTGAGAACCGCGTGCAATAATCGTAAATAACAACTAATTAAACTAAAAATTTCGAAATTATCGATGACATACTTAGAACCGAATCCTCGTATAAAATTCAAAGGCCAAAAATCATCAAACGAGAAATCCCCGTTGGTATTCATTCATGTTCACGCAAGTGAAAAGATCCATCGAAGAAGAAGAAGAAGAAGAAGAGAAAACGACGCGTCACTTAGTCCATTAGCGAATGAAATAGATATGCGCGTGGCGTGCACGAAGATTGGAATTTACGCGCCCGTGCGACGATCCTCGAGGGATTGGAAAGCAGCTATGGACCAATATCAACAAACACACCGCGAATTTTTATCTTTTGTAGATGCGTTTTTTTTTCTTTATAATTTCAAACCGCGAAGATATACATAAATTTTATCGGTGTTTTAAATACTAATAAACTCTCGTCGATAGCCATCGCAAGCGGAAAATATTATACATTTTATATAACATCGGAATTATCGGAATTATTGAATTTCGATGAGAAGCAGCAAAGTTTTTCGCACGCGTCAGCGTGAAAATTTCATTCTATCGCTGCTGATGTACATCGACAAAGAGGAAAAAAATTCTTATATCTGCACGGCATATTGATATATAACGTTATATATATATATATATATATATATATATATATATATTTTTTTTTTTTTTTTAATATATTATAACGA
>JAWWMK010007436.1:0-27650 GCA_035047105.1 Galeopsomyia nigrocyanea
TAATGATACCGTTCGATTCAGCGCGTTTCGATCTATAAATATAGCTGTATCTGATTTCGGAACTTTTTCTGACCTTTTCTCGCTGGAGCCCCCTTAAACTGGATTTTTTTTTCGCAAAAAGCAACATGTCTGTATTGTACTTTCTTCCGGTCTGACACACTTTCGCCGAGCTTAAAAAAAGCTGCCTTTTCAGCGCGCGCGTGGCCCCAAAAAATTTGGAATATTACTGTCACCTAGCAACGAATTACAGAAAAAGTTGCCTCAGAATCGATTTTCGATTTCACACTTAAAACTCTACGCCTAACGACGAAACTTATAGTTTAAAATTAGAATACAGAAAAGAAGGAATGGAAAGATGTTATTTTGACATATCACAGCCATGGAAAATGATGTGAATGTCGGTATAACGATAGAATAATGTAATAGATAAGCTTGTCTCTCGATAAGAAATGCGACTGTATTCGTACAGCGTACAAATATATACAGCAAGTCCGATAATAAAGAGAGAGAGAGAGAGAGAGAGAGAGAGAGAGAGAGAGAGAGAGAGAGAGAGAGAGAGAGAGAGAGAGAGAGAGAGAGGATGAGAGAAAGAGCAAAGTAACGATGGCATTATATACACATACATATAGTCGCGGAGGAGCGCAATGGTCGCAGGCCGTTGAACCGCGAGGCAATTTTAATCGCTGCACGCTGCAAACACGAACGCAGGCGAGGAAGGAAAAGAAAAAGAAGAGAGAGAGAAAAAAGACGAGAAAGACGAAGAGAATCATAAAAATAAAAACAGTCAAGGTGAGAGCATGGCAGCGACGAAGGTATATACATATATATAAATGTATATACATTCAAAGTGCAGCACGATGACCCTGAACGCTACTCCTCGATGCTCGCGAGCAAGAGCCAAAATAAGACTCGTCATTTTTTGTTTATTTGCCATTGGCAGCGACGGTCAATTTCCGCTGTTTCCGCCATAAAGCTTTCTGTTCGCACATTCATTATATTCAAATTTGTTGTTACAAACGCGTTGCGAGCTTCTCATCGATAAGACTTTACGTATAGTATACTATTAAATACATCATTCGGTGCAAATAGGTCGAATCGAGTCAAGTGACTCCGATTGGCCCATTAGATTTTCCCGTGGCCGAGAGAGGTTCTCTTTCGTCTATTTATACATCATATGGCATATCTGCGCCTGAAAACCAATAGTAGTAGGACAAAGAACGAAAATAAACAACGCGCGCGCCATATGTTAACATTTCTCGATTCGGCTTTTATTAAAAACGCGATAACGAATACTTTTTTTCTGTCTTTGCAATCTCATGCGTATATCCTGATAATAAGCATTACGCGAAGCGCACGATTAATTGAAATTGTTGAATCTGCAGACAAATAGTCGTTTCATATGCGAAAGCCGCAGCGGAGATATCGAAGCGAAAATGTAACCCAAAGACCGAGTGAAAGCGATCGCGCGGAATTCTCATTCTGCCCGCGCGCGTGCCAGAAATAAACCAACTTAGCAGCGCAGCTCGCAGAAGTAGCCTGTGCAGCACGCCACGTTGCATGTGCATAGCACACCATGCCTATAATACCGCTCCCCACTGAGAGAGAGAGAACGACATTTACGCACGACACCCTCGATTTCACTCCACTTTTTGTGTTTTCGCTCGCTCTCGACGGTTCGATATTGTTAAAAGTGCTAATTCGCCAGCCCCTATATTATACCACGATGTTGATAAACGAGAGATTGGCGTTTCTTTTCCTTTCTTTTTGCGTCGTCGACAGCGAGCAGGAAGTTTATATGATTACTTTTATAAATGTTTTTTGTCTTGAAAGTCATTTAATGCACGACTTTCACGCTTGTGTGTACGTGAGGTTAAAGGGGGCAATGACAGTTCGGATGCGAATGTATTCCAAGCCCGCGCTCTTTGTTCTTTTTCCGAAGAAACGGGCGCGAATGAACTTTCGCGAAAGAAAATTCGCTCGTGACTCATTGTGCGTTGTGTTCGAACTATTTTCGCGGCATCGCAGAAACGACGAAGACTACTCTGCTTTTACAATCTATTTCAACCACAAGTATTATAGGCATTTTATAAATGTTTTCGCTTTGACGGAAAAACACCGTGTTGAGGTAAAAAAAAAATCGTGTTGACGAAAAAAAACAATTCGATGAACTCTATACACATGAGTCGTCGTTATACAACAAACATTGAAAGCGACTGACCTCAAGCCCACCGCGATAACAGTGTAGTCGCGCGCACCGAATTTCGAGAGATACCTCGTTCGTGCTTTAATATCCGTGTGAGGCACAGTGCCACACAAACGCGTATATGTAAAAATCTCACGCTCGACAGCTGGAGCACAGAGCAATTGTAAGCTCGCATATAAGACTTGAATTGAAGTCTTATAAAGCAGCAGTTGTGTCGCACGCGCGTAGAGGGGGCGAATAGAGAAGAATTAAAAGGCCGCGCGCTCGAGAGAGCCGAGTAGAGGTTATAGAGCGAGTCGCAGTTAATGAGCGGCTGGCTGCTGCTTTGCCACGCACGAGACCGAGGCGTGCATGCTTAGAGCACGCGGGTGCGACCTTGTCTATCTATATACGCAATCCACACGAGCCTCGACCGCACAAAAATACAACAACGTCGAAGAAAAAAAAAATCAAGCAACAATTCTCGATCGAGCTTCGAACTGATGATATAACTCTGACTAATAATAGAAATTACAATACTTGTATTTTCAAGCTTGCCGCGAAATTTTGCAGGCGTGCTGTTATTGTTATGATCGCGTCGCACTGCTGTAAATAACAACAACAAAAGCCGCACTCACGCGGACGAGATAACGAAAAGTTCGTATTATCAGCCGTTGCTCTATCCATCACACTTCGATTGTGACCCATTGCTTATCAGAACGGAACGAAAGCTCTAGTGTCTAATACGACGTCGCGCATATGGAAATATAACAATCGTCGCGAAGAAAAACCTTGCATATATACAGATACACACACACGTGTACCGCGCGCGAGCGTGGAAAAAACGACGTAATGATTGCGGAATAGGAAGATCACCTTGAAAAAAAAAACACACAGTCGTCACGTCCGCGACTCGATGCGCAGTAATAATAATAATATCTACGAAGTCAAAGCCAGCTGCCGCCGAGCAATTATATTATTATATAGAAACATACGTATGATACTGAAACAATGTGCCACGCACACATATGATGAAATCCAGAAAACAATACCTATTTGCTGAGGACCAGAATTGAAAATTTTTTTTTCGCCGCTAGGGCCTCCGGGCCTGTTTCCTCTTCTTATTTAAGGTATATAGTAACAGAAAATGCTTGTGAACATTAGAAAAGTCTACAGGAACTACCTTTTCGGCATTTTCCCATTATAATTAAATGGACTTTTCTCACAGAAAATAGGCGAAAAACGGCATTTCTTCAAATACTGATTTCTCGGCTTCTAAGACCGCTAGGAACATTTTTGACCACTCAAAATGATAGCAAAAAAGAAGACCTTTACGTAGAAAAAAAGTTCCATTCAAAAATAATTATCCGGTGGCAAGTTATCAAAAAAATTGCAAATTACATTTTTAGTTTGTTATTAATATCGAAAAAAATGCTGAAAAAAGTAGTTCCTGCGGACTTTCCTAATGTTCACGAGCATTTTCTGTCACTATATACCTTAAATAAGAAGAGGAAACAGATCCGGAGGCCCTAGCGGCGAAAAAAAATTTTTCAATTCTGGTCCTCAGAAAATAGGTATTGTTTTATGGATTTCGTCATATACAAACCCACGCGAATGACTTCGTCGAGGGCCACGTGCGCCTCGCTATAGCTGCAATCTGCACTCGCATCTTATACGTTGCAACTGCAATATTGACATGTAACTTACGTAACAACGCATCGCTCCACCTTGTTTCGATGCTCGATCGAATCGATCGACGATTATAATACGCAACGCAACAAACTCATCGATTAGTGAATTTAATTTACAGACGCAGCGACGAGATTCAATGTCTGATAAGTATACACATCGTTGCATTTTCCCGTGGCTATTGGCCTATCAATCATGCAAATTGTGTAGTAATAGCACGTTCCGTAAGTATACCGAGGGGCAGGCATTATCTTCATCCAAAGTAACGGTAATCTTGTGCTTGTGCGCGCGCGCGGGCAGAATGAGGACAAACTGCTGCATCCTTTTTATTTCGATAAAAAGCGAAGCCGTGTTTATTTCTCAAAGTCTTGGAAATCTCAATGAAACTCAAAATAAGACAAACGCAACGAGAGTTTGAGAAATTGCCCGTATAGAAAATTCGACTGACACATTTGCACTCGCGCGACATTGAAAGCCATATGTTTCGCGTATAATAAACCATTATGCGTGTAGGGGAAAACGCGGAGAGAGAGAGCAAAAAAAGACGGCCAATTAAGAAGAAACGTAGTTTTGTTGCGCGCAATGGGCAATTTGCAGAAGCGTCGCGAGCAAATTGTCAAGGCAAGAAAAAAAAAGAGAGAAGAAGAAGAAGAAGAAGGAGCCCGACGAGTATTAAAGGCTGTAGCATATACATATATAGCGAAGGTGAGCGATGTAAAATGTAAAGCGCGGCTTGGAAACAGCCGTGTCGAGGCAGCACCGTCGTCGTCGCTCGTCGCTATAATGCGCGACACGACCTCGCGCGATTGCAACTCGCTGCTCGCTGTTTATAATGCATGTATAAATATATAAGCTATGTATAACTATGTATATAGCAGAGAGACAGTCTCTCTCTCTCTCTCTTTTTAAATTGCATGCAACGACGCTGGCGCACGCGCCGCCTCTAATCAGCTGATTCAACACGTGCGCGACTCCTGTCAAATCGATTACCTCAAGGAGCTCTCTTTTTTTCTCTCTCTCTCGTTTGCTCTTGACCTGCACTCCTACGTACTCCACGCGCGCGCTGCACCGCGATCGCTTAGTAGAAGTCATAAACGCTGTTTTACGCTCGTGTCCCTCCTCCCCCACCCGTCCTCGCTATACAATGACGCAACGCTCCGCTAAATCCTTGCCTCTTTTTTTTTTTTTCATTTCCCTTTGTTTCTTTTTTTTTTCATAAAATGAAAATTGAAAGCTCTAATTGCTGTGTATTTTTACAGGCAACACGGTATCTCATTGTGCTTAAGCCGACCTAAATTTGGACTGTCGAATCTCGACTGACGAAAAAAAAAAATAGCTGAACGTCCGAATTGCAATATCACGGAGTAATTGCCACAGCTCTTCGCTTGGGAAATCGCATGAGAATTGTAATATCTCTCCGTTGGAGACTCTAAATGCAGTTGGCATCTCGCACGTGGACTGGACGAAGCAGCGCAATACCTCATGCAAATTCCAAAGCCTGAAGAAACTCAACAATAAAAAAGGAAAAGAGAGAAAAAACGTGACATTTTGATTTTTACAGAAACAAGGTAATTCTGCCGATCAATTGAATTCGATCGACCTGTCATTTCACACTTTCTGCCAGTACACAATATCACATTGGCTGTGCAATGTGGCCCTGAACTTATTTAAATGCCGAGAGGTAATTACACTCGTTTTGTTTTGTCGAATCTTTCGCCGTGTGTTATCGTTTTATCTATGCATCAGTGCAAAATTTTTTCGACCGAGTCGTATACGTTTCGCGCTGTAAACTCTATACACCTTCTTGCGATGATAAAGTCAGCACGCCCAGACCCGAATGACGCAACCGCTGTCGTCATGTTACACACGCCGTAGCATTGAAGCTTCACCTCGTATCTATGATTTTACTAAGCTATACAAAAATGTCTTCCAAATTAGGCCAAGACTCCGGCGACAATCAAGAAAGTAAACTGCTGCCTCGATTACAATATTAAGTGAAGTATGTCGGAGGAACAGAGACGAGGTAAAACGATGAACAACAATTATCGCCTCGTATGCACTTCTCGCGTGTCGAATGCTCGGTGAGTCGCTTGCTCAGCCGCTTGGAATTCAATTTGAATAGCATGCGCGAGTGCAGTTGACTGCGACTGCGTATAAATTGTACAAACGTTATCCCAAATTAATCTGGAATGCCAGTAAACGTACACGGAATTCAGGGAACTAGTTCTGTTATAGAAGATGACTCGTTTACGACACGCTTTTGTCATTGCCAGCAGGCATAATCAGCAGCAGCAGCAGCGAGGAATGAAATAAAGCGTAGGTAGTCGTTAAACGGCCTAACTCGCGGTAGCTTCCGGGATAGTCGAGAGCATCGAGAGCACACTACACACGCAGACACGTGGAAAAACATCTCGTAGTAAGCTATGTGTCTGCGCAGTGTTATACTGTACGGCTTTTAACAAACGCGCAAGCAAGAGAGAAAGAGAGAGAGAGAGAGAGAGAGTCGATGTAGGTCAGCTCGTTTACACGATTGTGCCTCGCGCGCGAGTATAGCGGCGTTCCCCCAGCTGCACTATACTATATTTGCTCTATCGTTATACTCTACTCGCGCGAGCTTATCCCTCGATATATAACTTCAACTATTACATCGATTTAATCTCACGTCGATGTATTCTTTTCAATTTTTCATTTTTTTTTTTATTCTGCGATGGTTTTCTTCGAATAAGCGAAAAATTTAGATAGCAGCGCACGTTTCTTTCTTACGCGAAAACTGATTCATTTATTGCTGTGTATGATGCATCAGCAACGCTATGCTGATACGGTCTGGTATTGTTCGCGAGTTTACAACGCTACAACCGATGATTAAGAAGTAACATTTTTTTCTTTATTAACGTCCCGTAAGAATTGAGAATGCAAAATATTAGTAACTTAATATTCGAGTGCTTCGTGCGAGCCAACTATTAAAAAGAAAAGAAAATACAATAGAAGATGTTGTGAAAAAAGAAAAGAAAAGAAAATGCGCGAGAAGGAAAAAAAAAGAAGTCGTAATACACCGGGTTTATCTGATGGAATTATACAGTTGCCCCCCCCCCCCCCCCCAAAGCTTTTGCTAACTGCGCGCACAATGGCGCGCACAGCGGAAACTTGCAATACTCTCGCGAAATCGCAATATGTTACGAGAATAAACGCATGCACCGACACACACATCCTCGGCTGGCATTAGCGACACACGGACAAGGAAGTGCCTGTACGCTGCTTCGCGTCAATTTGCGATGTGTTTCATTTATATATTTTCACTTTCACCCATCTGCCGCAAATTGAGGCTTTGATTAATTGATCCTCTTTAGATGATAACGTTGATTCTTTCTATTTCTTCCGGTTTTATGTGTCTGTATACAATTAGGGTAATACTTTTAATGATGTTTTTCCATTTTTCTTTTTTACGGATTTCGATACGTCATGAATTATTTAAAGTCGGAGTCTCGAATTAACTTTGTTATTCATTTGAACTGAGTAATGTAAGAATTTAACGTTCAGATTCGCGCCATCAATTAGTACTTGTAAAACAATTTAACCGAAATGCTGCATCGCGTGGATTCGCGAGAAAAAAAGAGAGTTATTGCCGTCGTAAATGACGAAATACGACTCTGCTGCGCGCGAATCTGGAGGGTGGATTTAATTAAATCTGCCAATTCAAATAAAAATAGCCTCGAAGTTTCACGTAATTTTGATTTGCCGAGGTAACGGCACTCGCAAAACTTTCGAAATATACACTCAGCAACAACGCGGTGATTTTATTTTAGACCCGAGTTTCGAGTGACACATTGCGCTTTCGTGTTATATTTAATTCACTTTTAATTGCTCAAACTTTCATTCAATAGAACATAATTTTTTTTAGTAAGTTTGCAGAGACTATAATTTTAATTTTCCCTTCGAATCTCGAAAGTTCAGTTCTTCGTGTATTTTTACGGCCCGGTCCGCAATTGTATAAGATTTCGCAACGTGCAATCCCGTATTTTACTGCAAAGTTTAATTTTCGTCGGAGACTTTTACTGCTTTCAATTTTCACGGAGCCTTAACCCACTTTCAGACATTGCGGCAAAGATAAGAAAGACGTTCTAAGACAAAAAGTATAAAGGCTCATGGGCTTTGTCAAACAAAAAATCAATATTTTTGTCTATACGTCGAGGACATTCGAGGTATTAATATGACCGAGTTCTGCGAATTCGCTAAAACTTTATCTTTTTTTCTCCTTTCATGGAAATCGAACTTCGATAATGTGAACCTAAAAAAATATAAACTATTATCTAAGATAACTTAATGAGCCATCAGATAAAGGATTTTCAAAGTGACAGATATAAGCATACAAAAATAAAAACTGACTAAAGCAAATATAGCGACAAGTACAGTGTTATAAATTGAGCGTGCAAGTTGGCGATACGAATGTTAAGTCAGTCTATTTTGGGCGTACATGCCTTTTAATCGCATCGCCGAGATCATTGAATGTGGAAGTATGGTAGAGGGACTCCGAAAAGAACGGGAGGGGGGGAAGAGAGTTAAATGAAAAAAAAAGTAAAGCGGCAAAACAAGGCATCCATCGGACGCGCACAAAGACACAATCGCAAAAGGCAGTGCCGAGTATAAGGCAGGCAGGCAGGCAGCAGTGGAGGCTCGATCGAAAGCGCTAACGGGACGGAGAGCCGGAGAGCATGTCGTGCGGAGCGACTTTGGAGCGAGTGAGAGAGACAGACTCTGCCGTTGCACGAGGGAGGGGACCATACAAGCAAGGCAGCGCGACAGAGATAGAGATAGGCAGCGAGCGAGAGAGAGAGAGAGAGAGAGAACGCTGCACACACAAGTGCAGAAAAACAGGCAGCCCGCATATACATGCGCACGGAGAATACGTATACATGCACAGCCGCAACCATCGACTCGATCAACGGAATAAAACTCGGCATACTCATTTTTTACGCGTCTGCGATGGCCCACTCGAAATATGTTTGGCTTTTAAAAGGCCGAACACGCACGCATACATATATAGAGGGAGAGAGGAGGTATCGAGCCTAGTGCTGTCAAACACACACACACACACACACACACACACACACACACACACACACACACACACACACACCGAGAGAAAGAGCGAGGCGAGATGGAATATAACCGACGGGCTGGGATTTTTTGTTTGGATTATTTCCAAGGGGGCTTCTAATGCTTCTATATACTTTAGCACAGCAGTCTGCGCTCCGAATACCTCTGTCCGTTCGTGCGCACCTCTTTGTTTTGATTTTGCGTCTCGAGCGCTGCGCTCGCTCCGTCCTCGTCTAGCGCACGGCAACCATTGTGTATACTCGCGCAGTGCCATAGCCTTTTAATCGTCTCTCTCTCTCTCTCTCTTACTCTCTTTTAAAAAAGACAGAGTGCGCCGCGACAGCCGATAGGTGCTGTTCCCCCACTCTTTGTTTTTCCACATTTAAAGGGCTCGCGCGAAAATCTCGAGTTACGATGCGTGCAAAAGGTCGTCCTCGTCGGTAATACGGAGAGCGAGAGAGACGGAGAGAGAGAGAGAGAGAGAGAGAGAGAGAGAGAGAGATGCTGGGAGGAGCGGATCTGTGCATATAATCGGCCGAGTGAAAGGGGAAAGGAGAAAAGAGCCACGGAAAAGTATTGACGCAGAGGGAGAGAGGAGAGAGAGAGGAGAGCGCGACCTCGCCAGCGATCGAAGCAAGCCGCGAAGGGTAACTGCTGTAATATGTATGTACGTGATATAAGTACATTGACTTACCGATAGAAACTGCACTGAAATTGCTTGAACTGCTGAACAATCCTGCCGCACACCGTACCGAGCCCGGAGTCGCCAGCCGAGGGTCAAATATTCGACTCAGGCCCCATGGCTGCTCGTCTCCGCTACTCGCTTCTGTTGCTGCTGCAGCTTTCTGCTGCTGCTGCCTTCCAACTGTCGCTGCTGCTACGCTACTTCCCCTTGCTCGACTCAAAGGCTAAAGCCCTCTTCCGCGCTGGCTACGGCCGCGACAGACGCAACAACCAACCAACAAAAAAACACACCTAGCCAGAGCAACTTGGCACTGCTGCGCGCTTTCTGCGATCTGAGAGCTACTGCTCGCGATAACCCCTTAACGGACAAGTCCTACAGGCGATCGAGTCACCTGCTAGCTTACGCGGTCCTGGCTTCGCGGGCATTCGGATTGCCTGACACTCGAGCGACGACGACGACGACGACGACGACAACGCACTTGCGCTTCTAATTGCGGCTGACGATCCGTGCGGGACGGTGGTCTGTTGCCAACTGGCCCAGGAACTCTCTGACAGCCAGCGGAGAGACGGCTGCTACGCCAAGCAGGCTTGCCAACCCAACTCCCATCTCTCGCCGAGCACAAAGAGAATCGCGCTGCTGCCTGGCTGCTTGCTCGCTCTCGTCGTCTCTTCTCTGTCTGTGCGCTGCCGTGCTCGTTCGTTCGTTCGTGTTGCCCCTCTAGCCGCGACTCCAACCAACTCCCACTCTCTCTGCTCGCTTCTTGCAATCGTTCGCAGCTCGCTATACTCTTTTTTTTACATATGTATATCTTTCCCCTGTTGACTTTGCCAACTCTACCGCTCCTGCTACTGCTATAAATTTTGTTGCTAATGCCCCGAGTAATAGCGATTCGCGTATAATAATATACTAAGGATTAGGTATGGCTTTCACTCGTCATTCTCGAAAACGCCTGCTAATTACGACAAATCAACTTCATTTTGCAATAGGACACTATTGACGTTTTTGTTTCTTTTTCTTTTACGTCAATTCATGTTTTGACAAAACAATGCTTTTGTCATTTTTTTTTCACTTTCCAATCCAAAGTTTTTCTTAACTATGAATTAATTATAAGTATAAAATCACAATACATTGAATTTTTTTAAATTAACCTGTTTCAATATCAACATAAACATTATCATTACATCCGTTTGCGGTCACCTATCGTCACGACAAATTATATTTATCAAGCAATAGCTAATTGGTTTGGGCTTTGAGTCTTTTGAAATTGATTGAAATATTTACAGAAAAACTCTTTTTAGCTAAGAACAAAGAATAATTTTTAATAATTTAATGCACTATCGTGTCGTTTCGTATCTATTGAGAAAAGAAAATGACGATCGTGATTATTATTCATTAATAACTCAATTAATTTATATTTGATTGATAACATGAAATATTCGTTTATAATACAAAACATTGTAACAATACACAATATTTTTCAATGGATCTTTATATAATAAACTCGATAATAAACATATGCATGCATGATCCCAATAGAAATTTTTGACGGTTTATTCAATAGGATTTTTAATTGGAATAATTCTTGCCATGATTGAAACAAATTTGTGGTTTTATTGATTAACAGCCTTAGAATCATGGCATGACTAATTCAGCAAACAGCATTTCCTTTGTGAAGTTTCGTTAACATGATGTATTGATTGTCGTTTTACCGTTTCACCATCCCTACTGCAGTCGCGGTGGGCAGTGATCGCACAAAGGAAAGCATAGAGAGACCGGAAAGCGTATATGACTGCGCAGCTCTTCATTCGATTGTGTATTTAAAAAAATTGAAACGATAGAATTTCGAGTTGAGCAGGCCAGTATGCTTGAAAAATATCTAATTATCGAAGGACAATGTTAATGAGAGTTGTCATTTGAGGTTTTATAACAAACCATACACATCTTTTTTGTCTGATTTATGCAAAAATGGAGTATCTTTGGTTTACAAAAACAGTTGGTAGCTCTGCTGATCATCTGACAATCAGCTGTTACCTAATAGTTCTTTTTCTGTTCCGCAGAGGTCGTCACTTTACGACATTTCACGTGAAAAAAAAATGCCATTTACTTACGGTCGATAATAAAAATTTCGTCGAATTGACGAGTTGTTTATAATGCGCTCTTGACTTAAACTGCTTTAAACCGCGCACGCTTTGCACTTACCAGAACGTTTATATGTACTGACATTTCTACCTGTTTCTACCGGTTTTTCTACTGTCATTCATCCAAGTAAGTGATTATAATATATTGGATTTATTTACTTCTTATACAAATTGAAAGAGTAGTTGAATTTCTTTGAATTTATCAGTTTCCATGAACACCTAACAATTACAAAATTATTTCAAGTTTTAAGGTTAGTTTTCCAACATTTTTCTATTAAAGAGCCAGTATAAATATCTATTTCATTAATCACTTATGCCTTTTAGTTTGCTATCTTGACTATACATCATTTTTCTATCATCATGTATTTATACATAGTCAGTTTTATATTATTTTTTGTATTAAAATAAAAGTTAACTGTTATATGACTCAAGTCTTTGTGAATGTTTTTTAAAGTAAAATGAATTGTAATAGATATCATTATTATGTTTGTGTTTTAGCAAAAGATAGTATTTTCTTAATTAACATTTGTCCTTTTCGTATTACATAAATTTGTTAAATTCAATGTATACGATGAAATTTCATTTTTATATTTGCAAAATTAATGAAAATACTATTATCTTTCAGAATGTCTGGACGTGAAGGTGGAAAAAAGAAGCCCTTGAAAGCTCCAAAGAAAGATTCTAAAGATTTAGATGAGCATGATGTAGCTTTCAAACAAAAACAAAAAGAACAGCAGAAAGCATTGCAGGATGCTGCTAAAAAGGCTGGACAAAAAGGTCCTCTTGTTAGTGGTGGTATAAAAAAATCAGGGAAAAAATGATACAGACACATTTGGATAATAGATTAACCAACTTGTGAGAAAATTCTCGATTACTGCCGCCGTTAATATTATACTTACGGCTCGTTTATTACGACTGTTTAATGTAATAATGAATTTAATTGAATGAATGTTTTGAAGATGAGAAAAAAAAAATGAATGATTAAGATTGTAAGTAATAAAAATACGTTATATATCTCAATTTTGAACAATATTTTTTTTGAATTGGCCCCCCTTTTCATTAGCCTACAGAAATGTCAAATGTTGAACATAAATTTTACACTGTCAACTTTAATAAAAAAAAATTTCAAAAGTTGTGTTTCTGTTGATGTTTGTTCCATAATATGTCATTTATTGATACCTATAGTTACCTGTATATCATATGGGTCCCATATTCCTTGGTCTGCAAGAATTAATTGCCGTTGAGTGTATATAGTAGATTTTATTGGCTGTGTTCCGATTAGACTCGTGGGAAGATTCCCTTAAAATTTAAGTTGGCAATGGCGTATATCAGTATATCTATGTTGATTGCAGTTCCATATGCTTAGACATTACCATAGCCAACTTAAATTTTAAGGGAGCTTCTAAAGTTCTAATCGGAACGCAACTATTCGTGACGTTCGTCAACATAATTCAGTGCTGCCGCATACAGTTGAAATTGAATAACTTGTTTTCAAGGTTTTACGAAAATAGAAATAACTGATGTATCAAGTCATTGATAAATCATTTAGTAAACATGAATAATATTATAAGATATAACTCGGCAGTAGTAAGTTAAACATAAATTTTGTAATATTTTGAACTGTAACAAACGCAATATCAAGTTCGAAATAAATTTTTAGGTTAAACCTATTGCAGCTGTCAGAAGGATTTGCACAACTTGCGTAACAAACAATAATAAAGAGCCTTTTGATGAATTGCACCATCCAGAGGGTCGTGAGCCGAGTATACCACCCTATGTTGAGAAAGAGGGCGAAAATATTGCTATCAAGAAGGCCAGGTAAAATATGAAATGATTTACAACAATTGTATAAAATGACAATACTGCAATGTTTATTTCTATTACAATCTTAATTTAGACTTGAAATAAAATTGTTAGTCAATATTACTTTGATTCAAAATCGATAAATACAAATTCTAATGTTTCGTATATTGTCATGTAAATATGCTATATCACGTTATATTCCGACAGATTGCTATACCAATCACGTAAACGTGGAATGTTAGAAAATGGATTACTTCTTAGTACATTTGCAAAAAAATATTTGGATGGATTTGATGACCAACAACTTAAACAATATGATCGTCTAATCAATCTTCCTTCAAATGATTGGGATATCTTTTATTGGGCAGCAGAAGTTAAACCTGTACCTCCAGAATTTCAGAATGAAATTATGGAATTGTTAAAGAAACACATTAAAAATGAGAATAGGGAAACACGGTATGCACAACCTAACTTGTACTAAATAGTGTTTATAGCAATTTTGTTGCGATTTAAGGAACTGTACAAATTAGACTACTTCTTCAAGTAAATAAAATAAACTTTATTATTTTCAACTGATCAAAGCTAGTGTTACAACAGAAGAACCTCATTGTTTTATTTACATTTACATCATCCAAAATACCTTTCTTCTTTCTTACAGTAATGTTTATTTGAACATAAAATATTTAAAGTAATATTATAAAACATAAAACACTGAACACAATGCAAGTTTCGGAGCATAGTCGTAAACAATAAATGCAGTATTAAAATGGAAAAAAATCTAAATTAGATTCACAAAACGTCCTGGGTGACTCTGATATAGCTTTTTTTTCGTTAATTTAACAAGGCTTGTTCTGCAGTATTTAGGTGTTGGTCTTGTACTTCTGCTACTGCTATTATTATTACCATTAGTGTTCGTTGTATTCCAACCGCTTTAACAAAAATGTTCTTTTTCAGATAAACTTAAAGTCATACTTAATGCTTAAAAATTGGTTTTTTGTTACTTTCTACCGGCACTAGTTTATCAATGGTAATACAAATACTTAGATTACGTTACAAAGGTCAATATTTCAAACAAATTTTTATTTTCAACTACTTTCTATTAATACCATTCCTTTCTAATAATACCATTCTTCTAATCGCAATACTAATAAAATCTCATACATAGTCATATGTAACTAATCTACATTTTTCAAACTATCTATAAAGTTTGAAATGTTTCAACACACTCAAACGTTAAAATATTTGTTTAAATCAACGAACCTAGTATCGCCTCTAGATACATTAATATCTTCCTTAAATTTTTTCAAATGGCCCCTTCTGACTTCTGCCTTTCTTTTTGTGCCACTTCCTGATGCATTGCTTTCAGCTTCAACCAAATGTTCTTCATCGCGATGTTGACTTGTGACTGGAGATTCTACTTTCTTTACTGTGGTCTGCTGGTCAGCTAGTAAAACTAAAAAATATAAATATTTAATTAATTAATTACAAGAAGGGTCAACTTAAAATTAATTTCAATGAGAATGTATGTCATACATACCAAGTCTTTCTGCTGCATATTTTGCAGTTATATCAAGCAATGCTTTGCCATATTTATCATAATTAGCCTTTGTAACATGTGGTATTTTTAGCATTTCTGCTTCAGTTTCAGGAAGTTCTTGACTCATAGTTTTAAGAGCAACCATGTTCATTATTGTATTTGCAGATATGTCCAATGCTCCAGCAATACCAGTAACAATATCAACAAGTTCTGCGTAACATCTTTGTTTAAGATTATTCATATCATTTTCTAATTGTTGTCTAATTTCGGATGTAGCGTTAGTTGCACTAGAATTAACATTTAATTTTGGAGATAATGTAGATTGATTTTCTGTCTTGATCGGTATGGTTATCTGGAAAATGATTTATTGGAAATTATGATATATGTATTTACGATAACATTGGAATGTTTCAAAAGTACAAAGTAATCCAAAGTTTACTTAAGCATACCTTGACATCAGTTGTCATTAATTCTTGAGCTTTAAGTCCCACCCCAACATAAGCACAAGCATACTGCTCATGAGACATAACAAGTCTTTCTCTCAAATAATCTTCAATCACTAATTTATGCATTAATTGCTCTATTTCATTTTTCCCCCAAGATTTTCCTTTGCCATACAAAGGATGCTTATCATGGCCTTGAAAGTATTAAAAAATCAAACTTTAAAACCTTACAACGGATTGAATATTTGATTGAAATATCTTACCTGCTTCTCTGATTTTTTTCGTATTAGCTCCTTTATAAACATCAATAATTTGTATAACAGTGATATTAACACCTCTTGGTTTAGTGATATCCCTAACTAAAGTTACAAGTGACTTAGCATGCTCTGTTACATCAGCTTCATAAAATTCACCCTATGATAAAAGGCATTATAATACGTAAATTATAATTACATAAATGTATTAGACAATTTATTTTATGTAAAACGAAAAAAGAATAATCTAACATACGTCATTTTTGAAATTTTTGAACTATGCTATTAATTTTTCGAAAATTCTAAATAGTAAATTTTAAAAATTAAGTTTTATAAATTCAAATCGGGACTTACTTTATTACTGCAGTTGTCACAAATTGATTGTTTATTAGCCATACACAAAGATCTGTCGAACATTTCTCCAAAATAATTTAATTGTAAAGATCTTCGACAATCTGTTTTATTTTCGCAGAAACCCCCAATTTTGAGTAAATTGTTCAAGTGTTTATTTATAGCTTCTTGATTAGTATTATCAGATGTGTAAACTTCTATCATTTTTCGGTGCTTCATCATATCACTGTAATGGTAAAACATAATACAATCGGCTTTTTCACCGTCACGACCAGCACGACCGCTTTCTTGATAATAACCCTCAATGGATTTTGGAATAGTGGCGTGAATTACAAATTTAACATTAGGCTTATCTATTCCCATTCCAAAAGCAATAGTAGCACAAACGACTTTGATCTGAAATGGGAAAGTAAATTAGTTTTATAAAATCAAATAATCATGAATTTTTCGCATATACTTGAAGCAACATTTAATGCCAAATTTTTTATACCTGGTCTGATATCCATTTTGACTGTACTTCCAGTCGCTTCTGATCATTAAGTCCAGCATGATAGCTGTGACCTTCAATTTGATTATTTTGCAATGCTGCAGCCATAGAATCACAGTCTTTACGCGAAAAACAATATATAATACCGCAGTCATTCATGTAATTTGTTTTTATCATTTCAACGATTTCATCCACAGAATTTTTTCCCTTTCTATTCAACACAGTGTAACGCAAATTTGGCCTGTTGAAACTTGACATAAACCTATAAAATCAATGATAAAATTTAGATTCTTTCAAGAATAAATATAAAATCGTCTTATTTTCAATGAATTTATAATCGTTCTACAATAATAAATAACTTCTATGCTCACCATTTGGGATCATACATGCGTAATTGTTGAAGTATATCAGTCCTGACACGCGGTGTTGCCGTAGCTGTTAGAGCCATAGTTGGAACTTTGGGATATTGCAGTCGAAGTGCTGTCAATTTCTTGTAATCTGGTCTAAAATCGTGGCCCCATTGACTAACGCAATGAGCTTCATCAATCACAAATCTGGACAACAAATCTCTCTCATATAAAGCAGTAAGAGTTTGCTTAAGTTTTGAAGAAGCTGCAAGTTTTTCAGGGGTTACATATAAAAGCTTCAAAGTTGGCTCTTGTTTTGCCAATTCTTTGTATACACCACGTGATTCTGTTTCTGATAAAAAATGTGCTGCTTGGATCTATATACATTAAATCATTAAAATACAAAATATTAACGTCATTTAACTGAATGTGGTAGTTTCAAAAATATATTTAATTAATGTCATTGTATCATACTCACATCCAAATTGAGCAATTTTTGAACTTGATCAATGATGAGACTTCTCAAAGGTGATACAACTAAAGTTATACCTGGTGAAACTAAAGCTGGCAATTGATAACATAAAGATTTTCCTCCACCAGTTGGCATCAAGATAAAACAATCAAATCCAACAATGGCAGCATTTATTGCTTGAAGTTGATTTGGTCTAAACTTGAACAAACCAAATGTTTGTCTGAAAACCTGCAATGTCGATAATATAATTTATTTTATGCATTAAATATAATCTTTTTTTCAAAATACATACATTTAACATTCTTCTGGAATGAGGATACTCTAAGCTATCATATTCTCCAGTTATACCATCATTTTTATAATCCTCTCCTAGAAACTGTGGAATCACATTTTGAATGTCTTCGCCCTTTGAACCATTGCTGCTTTGAGAGTTTTCTTGCAATTTATAAAATTCAAATTGTGATTTGTTAAATGTTGCAATATTAAGTGCAGCCTTATCAAGTTCTGGAAATTCTTGTAGCTGTTGTGTTAGAGACTTTTCAAGTTTTTGAGGATGATTGTCATTAATAAAATCATTTTCTAAAATAGATAAATTTAGTCAAACTCAAAAAACACTTCAAACAGTATTAAAAAATTACTTACAAACTACTTACCAAAACTATTCCATGCTGAGATTTGGGGCAGCAATTCATAATCATCAAAATTAATGTCATTTTTACTTGCATTTCCATTAGCAGATGCTGAAACTTCCAAGTCATCAAATGTATTCTTATCATCTAAAGAATTATTAGCATTTGTCACTTCTTGACCTAAAATCATTATCATTTGAATTTTTTTAAATTCCATATAAAATATAAGAAAAATAAATCAATATTCACCAAAATCGCTCCACGAAGAAATTTGAGGTATCAATTCATAATCATGTGGGCTGCAATTCTCTACTACATTAGGGCTAGTAATATTCAAACAATCTTTTCGATTATTCCAAGAATTCATATCTTTAGATTCAGAATGCATTGCTTTAGATTCTATGATATTAATTTCACTTGAAGCTTCTGTGCTTGATTGTGTCTGTGAAGTGGATTCATTCAAGTCTGCTGAATTGTCACTGTCACAGTTACTGTTTTTCTTGATTTTGACTTTTTCCAAGATGCTTTCAATTTGTTTCGAGGCTGCAGGATCAAGAATTGCTTTAACTGGTCGTTTCAACTTAAAACGATTTTTTTTAATAGGCGGCGAAGTTTCATCATTGCTATTTAAGTTTTGGTTTAATGATGAATTAAGAGACTTTACTTCGCTATTGATCACAGAATTAGGAGACTCTGCGTGTTTCATGTTTTCAAGACTTCCCTCGTTCAAATGAATCTTATTATTATTGCAAGGACTATTACTGGTAGCAGAATACTGAGAATTTTCTTTATCACTATCAAGCATATTGTTATGCTTATATTTTAATGATTCTGAATCTTCACTTTTTTTAACATTACTAGTTAGTGATTGATTATAAATACTTTTTAATTTTTTATCAGCTTGACATATCTTTGCTTTAATCCTTTGATATAAACTTCTCAAACTTTGATATAAATTTGTATCAAAGTGAGGAAATTTATTCAAGATATCAAGAGGAATCTTGTCAATGAGTCTGAAGTAGTTTTCAAGAACATCATTTTGAATGTCCTTAAGACTATTTCTACCAGATTGCAATTCATCTTGTGATAACTAAAAAAATGAAAAATTCAATTAAAACAATGTTGAACTAAAATTTTGTAATTTTGTAGTAATGATGTAAAAATATCAATACAAGTAAAACATTTTTTCTTACAGGCAAAGTTTTGGAAGCAATCAATGGATCAGCATTGATTGTTGCCATCCATTTTTTCAGTTCATCATGAAATCCAGGTGATACATTAGGACTACAACTTGCATTTGGAGATCTATGTAATGGATTTAATTCAGGACTCTCAAATTGTTCACGCTCATTGAACATTCGTTTTTCATTGCACAAAGATGAGTTCGAATGCTGAGTGGATTTGAGTTTTTTAGGTGGATTATAGATCTTATCATCATTTGTATTTTCTATGCTTTCATCATCAGTATCATCAAGTAAATCTTCAAAATCTGTATCAGTATCTGATCCATCATTAATTTCTGATTTGATATCCAAGTCGCGCTTTTGACTAGCATTAGTATTTATTTTCTCCTTAAAATTAGATTCACTTTTGTTATGAATACGTAATCCTGCATAGTTGTCATTACTTTGAGTATTTTTGGTATCTTTGACAGATTTAATGTCAAAAGAAGCACTGGAAGTTTTACTAGGCAACACAGTGGAAAAATTGGCTCTATTTGCATTATTTTCCTTTTCATCATCTGAATCATCTATGCAATAAATCACATTCTCATCGTTAGCTAGAGGCTGAGAGGCTTTGTTCAGAAAATTGGTCTGCACAGTTTTGAAATCTTCGTAGTCATCTATTGAGCTACTCTGTAAAGTGAAATATATTTATGAACGGAGTGTATTAAAATGTTCATATCTTTTTTAATTGATGGGATTTGAATAAATGACTATTACAACAAAAATAATTTACTCACAATTGATATGATGGAATCCATTTTACACATAGCTGCATTATCCTGAGATAATATGATCGGTGCATTTGCAAGATCAATATCAATATGATCAGATGAACCTGACTGCGAAGATGGTGCGTTGTATGCATTATTATCATCTATATTTTTATTTGTGGGACTTTTCCTATCAAGATAAATATTTGTATGTCAATGAAAAAAAATCTGATACTAGCCTCAATTACAATCAAACCTAATAATTACCTTGCTAATGTATCGTTTTCCTTTGGTTTCTCAGATTTTTCGAAAAATCCTGAAAGAGTGGGTTGAAGTTCACGATCGGCCATCTTATCGGATACTTTTGACATTTTAACAAAAGTAAGCTTTAAATTCCTTTGGCCAAGCCAATAGTTGAACAAAAAAAGACGGAAACTCTTTGTCGTAGCGTCTTTCTAATATTCCATGCAAAACTACATTCTTCAAAATTGTAGCGTAAAGTTCCAACAAGCAAACTTGCGCGATCACGAAGATTGAAAATTTACCACTAGGTATTTAATTAATATTTCTTGCTTTGAATATGTAGAAACCGCAGAAATAAAAGTTACCATGAATTTGTCATAATTGAACACAGATTTTCGAAGATGGACTTCTCATTCAATAACAACGGGAGCGTAGAATGTATTAAATTACCGCGAAATATCTTTCAGGCTTCCTGGACGAATCAAAACAATCTTGCTCGTTTCCAAGAAAATGTTTTAACGGTTTCTCACTATTTTTTCACGCATTCACATCACAAAATTGTTTAAGGGAAAACAATCAACTGTTAATCATGTTAACTAAGAAAACTAAGAAAAGTAACGCGAAACCGAGTCAAAGACAAGTACGACAAGAAACGGATTTTATTTTACATCACTATGCCTATGCTGTGCACGCCAGTGCACGCTCGGCCGGTCGGCTTTGAACCACTTTGAACTGCCGCAGCCGCGACCGCGTGCCGCTCGCTAATTCTCTATCCGCTCAAACGAATTTGACACTCACTCGGCCTAGCGCCGAACGGCCGAAAGAACCGTTAACCAATGAAATTGTAGTATTTCAAAATCTTGGCATTCGATTGGTTTAAAAAATAGGTAGACACCGAGGGGGGGCCCATACCTATACTGTCAATTGTTTCATTTGACCTACACCGCAACTTGCTTTTGTTTATTCTTTTTCTTCGTCATGTTTATGTTATGTTATCTCGTTCGTATTTTTTGATAGCGGTTATATATAAAAAACAAAGAGATGCATGATGATGATCGAGCTATGAATAATAGTGTTACAGTTGAGGATTGGATCTCGAGGATCTTTTTTTCATTTTTAACACTTTTATCGTATCGCAAAATTGCTGCCAAACTTTTTCGACTTTCAATACATTTACTATACGATGTCGAAGAAGTCAATGTTCTCCCATGAGGAGTCTCCCATAGATCTTTTCTATAAACAACTTTTTTTGCATTTCTACTCAGCTTTGCTCATAATTTACTTTTTTTAAACTATACTTAATGACTCTTCGGCCATTAACAGCACGGTGGTATGGTTTGTAATTAATTTTTTCTGGAAATTGTCTATATGTTGTTGAGCCGTAAGTTGGATGCAAAATGCAATATATGCCAAACATGCTTGAAGGTTGCATGAACAAAGTTTAACCAAATATTTGCTATTAATGCTATATTAACCATCTGTGCATATAATATAAACTAAGCTTCTTTGGGGGTGAATTTCATCGTTTTCGAAGATTCATGAAACTTTGCAGATTTTTAATCTTTCTTGATCGGCAAGCAGCTAACTTGAACTGGCGTTTTAGGGGCAGAAAACGCAAAAATCGAGGCAAAAATTTTTCCAAAGTGACACATTTGGAAGTTTCTGTATGTACCTTGAAACTAGATCTGCCTGAAATCATATGTACAAAGAAACTCTACTCACACATGTGTGGCGTGACAGTTTTAGACTTCGGGAAGATAAACATTTAACTGCAAAGTTTCGTTATAATAGCTGGAATCGTTTCAACGCAGTGGTACTGGAAATCTTAGAACAAACAAGTGACCACACACACACACACACACACACACACACACACCGATACATACACACACACACACACAGCCAGACAAAATTTTGGGGATCTGAACACTTTCTAAAAACATTATTTTTGAACTCAGCGACCTCGAAAACATGGAAAAACATCAAAATTACGCAATCGAAAATTTTCACTGTTACAATCTTCGAGAAAGCAAAAAGATATAAAATATAAACATATTTTTTTTCTAGATCAGGCCAAGGACGAGGCTAATTATAAGATGACGTCAAACCTGACGAATAATTTGAGAGCTAAAGTTAAAGCCTTGCGACTACAAGGAGTCAACACATCGTCTCTCGGAAAAGTCTGGCTGAGGAAATCGAGTTTGCAGAACTACCGCTTAAAAGCAGGGAAGAATTAAATTTCTTCAATTATAAACTACTTCATTCTTCACAAATGCAAATGGACTTCGTAGGTTTTTTTACATTTACCTCTTTTTTTATCCGAATAATATTTTCTTGCAATGTACTTTTTTCATCTTAAATACATTTGTTTCATTTTCAGACAACGTTGATGAGACGACATTTGTCCGATACTGCCCACAAAAGTATCGCTCATTGTATGGCAGTGGTGTTGGATCACCATTATGCCATGAAGGGATGCACGATGCAAGGCAACGGCGCTGGCAACGTTGCCATTCGGGGAACAACGTTTTGGAAAAAAATAACAGGTAAATTGCAAATAGTTCACATTATTATTGTCTTTAAAATTTATAAAATGCTCATAATACTTTAACAATCTGCATGTTTCAGTGGCAGTTAAAAACAAATTTCCAGTTGATGATGACAAATTACAAAAAAGTGGCGAGAGATATGGATCAGCCAGCGTCGGAAGCATTTGACTGACGTCGCCAAGGCACAACAAAAACAATTGGAGAAAAGCAGAAGATTTGTGGCATCACCCTCAGAATCATCGTAACTAAATTAATAAGCGTTGTATTATTATAGTAGGTTTAACTCTGTTGTAGATAGAAACAAATTATTTGTAACGTCCGTGCTCTATTTTATTTGACTGCGCGTCTAAATCTACGCAATGGATTTATTTAAACGTAAAATTTTTTTTCCATATGTAACATTGTTTTACCTTACTGGTACTCAAAAAAGACGAAATAAAGATTTTTAGTGAGTTTAACTAAATATACCGCGATAGAGAGACAATAATTGAATTTTTTTACTTTTTTTGCGTAGATATAAGAAAAATCAAAGTAACAAAACCAGGGAGCAGGGGGGGGGGGGGATTTAAAAATTGGGTGATTAATTTATCATTCTTTTCAATTACGTAAATAATTTATTTCATTTAAAATGAGGAATTAGCCAAGAAAGCCTTTTTTTTTTCAAATTTTTGCATATAGATTTAGCCTCAGTGATTAATTAATGTCTGATGCATATTAGTCACTCTATAATTACATTAAAATTTTTTCCAATGACCTCTAAGTATTTATTGGAGTGATTATTAATTTTTAAAGTCACCTACAAAGATCTGCACCTACACGTGAAAATTATATAAAGTAAAGATATAATAAATGCGACACGCAACATTCGTTTTTTCTAAGTTCCTCTTTTTCAAAGTCGATAAGGAACAACATTTAAAAATGAATGATAAATTTGTCCATCGAACAGGATAAGTATTTAATCCCGCTGGGCGGAACTGCATGATGGTTTATATAATAGCAAAAGCAGCGAATGTAGATGCTTAAGCCTCTATATTCGTTGTTAAAAGTAACAGTATGGAATGCTCATAATTGTTGCAAATACTATATTTCAGCAATAGAACAAAACAAAATCAAAATGAGAAAGTGCGTTACCAATGTTACCATTGAATCATGTTACCATTGAATCTGTTGCTTCGAATGGAACAAACCTTAGTTCCCTGTTTACATTTGAACCCCTCGTTGCGTGTTTTATACAAGGATAACAGAGTACAGTTTCGTCTTTAATAATACGGACGCAAAGACATTTTGTATCTTTGCATTTTTGTGATTTTAGATAATTTATGACATATGTGCGAAGTTGTTTTCGATAATTATCAATAAACATAACGATTTTATAGTTATCAAATACCGCTAGGAGCTGTTACTACGCTAACAATAATCTTTGCATCGAGGTCAACTACAATTATTTGAGGTTATCATGGCAGATCGTTTGACTCAATTGCAAGACACAATTAATCAGGTAATTGAAAAATTTCATGTTTTTAATAAATGAAATAAGTTGAGTACATGAAGTATCAACTCACTATTTTCCTCAATCAAAAATAAATAATTAATTTTCATATGTTTTAGCAAGCTGAGTACTTTTGTAACAGCGTTGGAATCCTTCAACAGTATTCAACACCCAGCAAATTTCCGGGATTTGACCGAAACAATACACCTCAGCAACAAAATCAGTCACAAGAAGGTAAACGATTGTTTCCCACTGTCTTACAAGTCATTTTTAAATTTCTTGGCATCATATTAAAAATATTGTTATTCTGTTCCCATTACAGATTATGCAGCCCTCTTTGCAACTCTAATCGCTAGGTGTGCAAAAGATATTGATACATTAATTGACAGCTTACCTAGTGAAGAGTCATCTCAAGAACTTCAAGTGGCAAGCCTTATGAAGCTGGAGCAAGATAATCAAGATGCAGCAGAACGTCTTGAAGAAGTTGTACAGCAAGGTGAAGCATTACTGCAAAGAATTCAAGCTGCACTGCAAGATATTGCTCAAAGTCAACTGGATATGCAAAATCCCACTGCAAGTACAGTAATTAATCCAAGTCAACCTCTTAGTACAAGTAGTATTACCAACAGTGTAAGTGTGAAGCAAGAACCTCAAAATAATTCAAGTCTTGAAAATCATCAAATTCCAGAAGCTTCATCTAATTCTATGTAGATATATCAGTTTGGTTTTAAAATCTTCATCTCATTCACTCTTAATTACAAATATATTTATTTTGATCTTCCATCATATGTATATAATGCTCTTCTACTTGTAAATCATCATTTTTCACTTTGTGAATGAAATTTTAGGTGTAATAAAATCTAATTATTATGTATATTAGAACAATTTTTTGAAAAATTACATTAGAAAAAGAAACTCTGCCTTGAAAAAGTTTTATTGACAAAAGTTCAGTAATAACAAAAATAACAGTTACAATATTATTTGGTGTGTATTGTCATAAGTCAAAGCATGGTCATTCTTATTGGTCCCTGTGGATTTGACAATATATTAAATATCAATACAAAACTTGTTTATAATAAAGTATACAAGTCTTTGAACAGTTCCTTTGGTTTATACATGTGGAACAACAAAATCATGAGTGAACAATAATAGAGTAGACATTTCATATTTGTATAAAAATGAAGATTGAGACTCAATATTTCAGTTCAAAGGCAAATTGTTGAGATATGAAAGTAAAAATTGTGCAACAGCTTATCACAAAATTTTATTGTAATTTTTATTTTTAATTATTATCAATACAAATTTTATTGTAGTATTAAAAAAATTATATTCGCAAGCTTTTCAAGATAATAATTTATTGATGCATAATTTTTGTTGAATTGACCAACATGATGCAAAAATACGTATAGTACCCAAACTTAATTTAATTTGAAAATTAACAACGAAAATTATAAATCACTACGTTCTGTCAATTTTTAAATAAGAAATATTATAAGGAGTGTTTTTCTATGAAAAATCCGAATATCAAAACATGACAGCATTAATGCTTAATTAAGCATTATGACTTTTGGTCCAGCCTTTGACTTCAGCAGAAATTCTCTCAATATCTTTGTTGCCAGTTCTACAACAGCCTCCTATATAACGTACCCCCATATCAAGCCAATCTTTAACAAATTCTTCGGGTGGGTGGAAATCATTATCAATTGTCCAGCTGTAAGTTGTTGCTGAATATTTTTCTCCGCTATTGGGATAAGCAACCATTGGAATGAACTCATCGATTTCTTTCTGGCTGATAGATTTTAGAAGAGGTGTTACAGTTCGTGGAGCAAGGCAGTTGACACCACATGCAACAACCTGTCCTGGTTTTGCTATTTTCCAACACTTCAAAACTGTTTCTTTAAAGCTGCTACCATCAGCAATGTTCTTTCCATCTTCTTTACATGAAAATGAGACCCAAAACTTTGTACCTGAAAAGAAAAATTATCTTGCTAGTTCCTCAAATTCACTATCAGATTAAAATTCAGTTATTTAAAAATTGTACCAGGGTACGTTTTAGCCATAAATTCAACTAAAGCTTCAGCTTCTCGAGCGCATGGAATTGTTTCAATGGCTAACAAATCTACTCCATTATCAATAAGTGTTTCAATCCTAGGCTTGTGCCACTCAACAATTGAATCCATAGACTCGATATTTCCATAGGAGCCACCAGTATATTCCGAGCAATCATGTAAACAAGCAGCATAAGGACCCACAGAGCCTGCAATAAGGGGCTCTGGATTGGAAACTTCTGTACCCTTGATTTCCTCTTTGTATGTTTTAATTGCTTTCTTGGCCAGATCTACAGCAGTCTTAATCAGCTGTAAGCTTTGCTCTTCGCTTTTATCAAGATATTTGACAAATCCAGGCATTGAGGCTTGATAGGTGTTGGTCTCAATGATGTTGGAACCAGCGCGCAAAAAGTCAAGATGCGTTTGATAAACGGCATCTGGGTTAGTGTACAAAAATCTGCTCGTCCACAGAGGATCGCCATCGATTCTTTCACCTACGTGGGTAGCAAGCTGCGTCGAGAAGCCGCCGTCGAGAACTTTCACTTTAGTCATTTTTCTTGATGAACAATTTTTGATGCTGTAAACGCAATACCCGGTGTCGTGTGTACATGCGTACTAATACGTGACACTTGCTGCTTGGCGGCTTTGCCGGCTATTAAAAATGTACACTTTGGACACGTGACCGCGGAATGCACGAATTCCCAGTTTATATACGCGATAACCTTGGGCATCTTTCATCTTTAGGTCTTAGAAGTTAGCGCCCAAAAATGAAAAATTTAAGATATTCGCAAAATTAATTACGCCATTAGATTGGGCGTCTCTTGAGCAACAAAAAAGGTTATATGCAATTCGTTTGTTCGTCAACATTTAACCACTGAAAATAACAAAAAACCTTTTACCTAGCGCCCAAATTATGTTTCGCCCATAAAACCTTTAAAAATTGATCAAAATTAAATTTGGAATAGTGCAATCGTTTGGGCGTACGGCGCCTATTATAAAATTCCCGATAAATTAATTCCTAAGCTAATTAAAAGCGAATAATTATTCCCCCATTATCTCAAACAGGTTTGTTGATGCAGCTGCATGTTCGCAGGTGTTTCGAGCGATGGCCAGGAGCTCTGAGCTGGGATGGTGTCGACTTGAGAGTCACCCTGGCACCTGGACATCGTCTTCGGGAACACCTGGAGTTTTGCTAGGATATCACAGGGTACTTGGTGTCCTTCCTTGTGTCCCGTCGACCTGGCGGTCACCCTCGTTCCCGAAGACGATGTCCA
>JAWWMK010007447.1:0-27650 GCA_035047105.1 Galeopsomyia nigrocyanea
AAAGGATGCAGATTACACTTGAATGAATTTAAACAGATAGTACTTTATTTACTTTATTGAACTTAATGCTACAGAGAACGTCAATGAGTAGATTACATCGACTATTAAATCATCTAGTCTAAGATAAAATATTCACTTGAATACTGTAATAGTCATTAGGCTTGTTTCTTAGGTGATTTCTGGTGTGTTTATGAATTGGGAGTTGGTAAATTACGAATAGTCGATGGGAGAGAAATAAAAAAAACTGCGCGCTTCGAATTTAATAAATACATACGATCGATTTTAGCCAACACAAGTGCAATAGCAGGTTTAAATTTCCATCTTTAGAAATCCTATCATTTCTGAAATCCGAACTTCATGTGACTATTTAAATGTCGTTTTTACTTATAGGTCCTACTGCACTTGCAGCATCGATGTGACTCATCATCGCATGTCGCTTTTCAACGTGCCTCTTCAAATTAACTTTTTGCTTACACGAGTAGTCGCAATATTCACAGAAAAAGCTTGGCTGTTTGCCGCACACATACTTTCTATGGTGCCATAAAGTTCTCGAACACGCGTAAATTTTGTTACATGTTTTGCATCTGTGCGATTGTTGAGTGTTTTGGTTCCTATTGGGTTTGGGAATTAACCTATGCTTCCATGCAATATGCGAGGGAAGACTTGACTTCTGCTTACAACGATAATCGCAATGGGCACAGAAGAATCCAGGCTCCTTGCCGCATTCATATCTCAGATGATTCTGCAAGCTGTCTTTCCATTTGTATCTTTTGTTGCAAGTCACGCATACGTGAGTTTTCACGCGTTGTTCATTGTCGGCACTGTCTCTTCCGTTTATTAAATCTTCGTGTACTCTGGGGACGTGCTTGGCAAGATGAGACTTTTGTTTGCAGGAGTAACTGCAGTGATCACAGAAAAAACACGGTTCTTTGCCACATACATACTTACTATGCTGATGTAGAGCTTCTTTCGATCTGTACGTTTTGAAACAGTTATTGCAATTGTACACTTTTTTAGATCTGGAGTCTCTTCCGTTGATTAAATCATCGTGTTTAGCGGTGACGTGCTTAACAAGATGAGACTTAAGTTTGCTGGAATGGCCGCAGTAATCACAGAAAAAGCTCCTTTTTTTACCACACGCATACCTTATATGTCGAACTAGAGCTTCTTTTGTGTACGTTTTGTAGCAGTTTTTACATTTGTAAAATTTAGAACTGGAGTTGGCTTTGTGTTGGATGGTAAGACTTAGTATTTTTTTGCTATTAGATTTCTTGCCACATTCTTCCTCCAAATGTCGGTAAAGGCTTTTCTTCCATTTGAAATTTTGGCCACATTTTGTACATTTGTGACCTGTGATACGTTTCAATGGGAATGAAATTGGACTGATGCGTACGTAAGGCTGCATTATTTCCGGTGGAGAATATTTGAATTCTTGCTTAATCTCGATTTCTAGAACAAAAATAAAAATTTTAAGGGTAATACGAGAATCACAATATATTCTAACTAATGTTAAATAACAATATCAAAAAATACAACACAACAACACCTATCTAATAAGCTACGTTTAAGTATACCATGTAGGACATGCGGAACTCAAACAACACGGTATATTTTAAAGATTAAAGTATTGAACTACAAACATGTTGAGTGTACAGAAAACGATATTGTGACTAGATAAATCGATTAAATCAAATAGTGTTTTATTGATTACAGTGTTACAAAGAGTATCATTACAATGAGTAGATTAAATCATCAAGTTTAGAGTAATATGTTCCCCTTAATATTAGAAAAAAGTCAATATCGAATCAGCTCCTTGAGACTTATTTCTTCAGTGTGTCAGGTTTATTGCTGAATTGGGAATTGCAGAAGTAGGCATATAAGAATTAGTCGATGGGATAGAAATAAAAATGCGAGATTTAGAAAAAACATACAATCGATTTTAGTGCATGCAACTGCACTGGCGAATTTCAACTTCTATGCTTCAAAACCCTTCTATTTCATTTTTGACAATGATTCTTAGTGTGTCGCTGTAAGTAAATTTTTTCTTTGAACATTTTAGCACACTTCTGACATTCATATTTAGACGTAGAGATGAGGTGTTTTCTTTGAATATGAATTGTTAAATGAATCTGTCGGTTACAAGAATAATCGCAATCTGGGCAAAAGAACGTTGGCTTTTTGCCGCACTCTAATTTTTTATGAGACTTTAAATTGCCTGGATAGGCGTAAGTTTTGTCACAAATTTCGCATTTGTACAAAATGCCTGGTTTTCTAAGGTAACTATTGGGTATGTCGAACCCATGTTTCCGTCCAAGATGCGCGGCGAGAGTTGGTTTCTGCTTAGAACGATAATCGCAATGGGCACAGAAAAATCCAGGTTCCTTGCCGCATTCATATCTAACATGATTATTTAAGCTCTCTTTCCATTTGTATCGACGGTCGCAAGTCTCACATGCGTGATATTTCACGCGTTGTTCTGCATTGATACCGTCGTTTCCGTAGAACATATGAGAATGTTTCCCGATTATGTGCTTGACAAGATGAGACTTGAGTTTGCTGGAGTGACCGCAATAATCGCAAAAAAAGCCTCTTTTTCTGCCACACACGTATCTTGTATGACGAACTAGAGCTTCTTTTAATGCGTACACTTTGGGGCAGTTTTTGCATTTGTAGAATTCAGATGTGGAGTAGTCTTCCTGTTGTGCAGTAAGACTTATTTTATTTTCGCTTTTTATTTTCTTGCAACATTGTTCCTCCAAATGTCGGTAAAGGCTTTCCTTCCATTTGAAATTTTGGCCGCATTTTGAGCATTTGTGACCTCTGACACGTTTCGTTGGGTATGAAATTGGACTGATGCGTACGCAAGGCTGCATTATTTCCGGTGGAGAATATTTGAATTCTTCCTTAATCTCGATTTCTGAAACAAGTAAAAAAATTTATATTAATACGACAATCACATTCCATTCTGTGTAACGTTAAATAACAATACCAAAAGAAATATAATCAATAGTAACTTTCTAATAAGTTATTTTTAAGAATACGATGTGAGACACACGAGACGTACAACAAAGAATATTTCAGAAATTGAAACATTGAAATGAGGAATTTTGAGTAGAGAATGATATTGTGACTATATTTATCGCTTTAATAAAATTGTATTTTATTAAATTCAATGTTACAAAGAGTATCATTACATGAATACATTACTTAGGATATAGATTATTAAACCATGAAGCTTAGAGTAATATATTCATTTTAAAATTGAAATATCAATATCCAATCAGTTACTTGAGGCTTCATTCTTCAATAATATCTGGTTAATTTTTTATTGAGAATTGGAGATGTAAGCGAATAGCAAATATTTGATAGGAGAGAATTAAAAATGCGAGATTTGAGAAAAATATACGTCCAATTCTAGTAAACGAAAGTGCATTGGCAGATTCCAACATCTATGCTTAGAAAGCTTTCCTTTTCATTTTTGACAATAATTCTTAGTGTGTCGCTCCAAGTAAATTTTTTGTTTGAACATTTTCGCACACTTTGGACATTTCCATTTGGACTCGGAGGTGAGGTGTTTTCTTCTAATATGATGTGTTAAATTAATCTTCTGTTTAGAGCAATAATCGCAATGTGGGCAGAAGAATCTTGGCTCTTTGCCGCATTCATGTCTTTTATGAGAATACAAACTATTTGGATTGGTATAAGTTTTATTACAAGTTTCGCATTTGTACGAAATGCCTGGTTTCATGGATTTGGCAAATCCATGTTTCCATCCAATATGCGCGGCGAGAGTTGGTTTCTGCTTACAACGATAATTGCAATGGGTACAAAAGAATCCTGGTTCCTTGCCGCATTCATATCTCCGATGATTGTACAAGCTCTCTCTCCATTTGTATCGACGGTCGCAGGTCTTGCAGACGTGAATTTTCACGCGTTCTTCAGCATTGATACCGTCGGTTCCGTTGAACAAATGAGAGTGTTTCCCGATGATGTGCTTGGCAAGATGAGACTTGAGTTTGCTGGAGTGACTGCAGTAATCGCAAAAAAAGCCTCTTTTTCTGCCACACACGTATCTCGTATGACGAACTAGAGCTTCTTTTAATGCGTACGCTTTGTAGCAGTTTTTGCATTTATAGAATTCAGACGTGGAACAGTCTTCCTGTTGTACAGTAAGACTTATTTTATTTTTGCTTTTCATTTTCTTGCCAAATTCTTCCTCCAAATGTCGGTAAAGGCTTTTCTTCCATTTGAAAATTTGGCCGCATTTTGTACATTTGTGACCTCTGACACGTTCCGATGGGAATGAAATTGGACTGATGCGTACGTGAGGCTGCATTATTTGCGGTGGAGAATATTTGAATTCTTCCTCAATTTCGATTTCTGAAATAAGGACAAAAATTTCAGGTTAATACTTTATTTATATAAAAATGTCAGTCGCAATGGAAACGCAACAACTCAACGATGGCTATCTTACAAAAGACTTTTAGAGATCTATACAAGACTGACAAAGCGGAATAGATTTCAGAGGCTCGAGTATATAGGCAATAGTTTGAAATTTTAGCAGTATTGCAACTTATTTAAGGGAATAACATAGGTATACTAGTGAGCAAATGAAATACCGTTGCCTTAAATAATTTAGTTTATTGACATGGACAAATTCTTCATCACAACTAATCTTTAACATAATTAAGATTATAGTACGGTGCTTAAAAAGGAACAATAGCATAAACTTAGAATTATTAAAAATGAGGAAATGAATGAACAAACATATAAGGACTTAAAACTATGTGAGCTAACAGAGCATTGAAGTTTTCAACCTACTTAATCGCTATAACTAAATCATGGCTTATAATTATACTTAATTAGTGTACGAGTTGCATATGTCTTTGGATTTATAGATTCAATGATTAGGATGCTTGAATTAAGACTTCCATGATGTTGTTAAATTATAATCATTTTTTACAATTAAGTGAGAACTTGTAATGGTTCGCAAGGCTCGTTTTATGCTTATACATTTTATTACATTTATGGCACTTGTATCTCGGAATAATCCCGTGACGACCTTGTACGTGCACAGTAAGGTTACTCTTAAATTTGGAATGGTAGTCGCAATATTTGCAGAAAAAAGTTGGCTTTTTATCGCAATCGTACTTTTTGTGCGCCCACAAGGTTCTGTAGGCTGAATAAACTTTGTTACATGTCTCGCACTTGAATGTCTTTTCAGGCTGCTTTTTTGATTCTTCACCGTCATTAATACTCAATTTCATCGAAGCCGTATGTTTGGCATTGATGTGCGTGATTAGATTCCCTCTCCACTTGGTCGAATAGCCACAATGATCACATATATAATTCTTGCCGCAATGGAGCAGATGCTTAATGAGTCCCGCTTTGGATTTGTAAACTTTTTTGCACTTTCTGCAAGTGTGACCACCTTCTTTAGTGTTTTTCTTATTCATTGATAAAGATTCGATGGGAACCAGACGTATCAGTGGCCTTTCTGGATTTACTGGCACAAATTCGAATTCTTCGACAATTGTATCATCTGAAAAAAAAAGAAATAAGATGAACGTTAGAGGATGTTGCAATGAAGTGTCTTATCATTCAAATTATCTAAAACGATTGATCAAGATTTTAATGCAAAAGAGGACAGAAAATATAAAATAAGTATATAGTGTCAGGTATCCAAGATATATGTATATATAATTAACAATAAAATACATAATTTTGTATTATTTCATTTTCATTTATTTGAGAAAGGAAACGTGAAGCACCATCGATGATCATGTTTTTAACATTAAATTATATAATTTCGCATAACATAACTCTGTAATTTTTAAATTTATACGTTAACTTCTAATTGACAGAAATCAGCTTCTAATATCACACATCACTCGCTCTCTTAAAACTGACACTCATCCGTAGGAAACTCAATCTCCGTGTATCTCATCTCTCTGTCTTTGTGCTTCATTGACACGTGTTTCTTCATATTGGCTTTTTGTTTGCATCTGTAGGGACAATAATCGCAGCAGAATCTCGGCTGAACTCCGCACTCGAATTTCTGATGCCGGCCGAGATTACTGGAGTATTCGTATGCCTTGCCACATTGATCGCATACGTAAGCGCCGCGCATGGGATCGTAGTTTGCGAAATGTTTGTCTTGAGGAATTACGTTGCTGGCTAAGAAGAGTGGATCTGGAACTGAAAATTAATATCATGGTTACTTCAGTATTGGAAATCTAGAATAAATCTATGTCAATCATTTTGTTGAGAAGGTATGTTGTTAATCTTGCGTAAGGAAAAAAAAAAAGACGCAGAAGAAGTTCTCACTCATGGTAATAATTTCATTTTATTTTGGAAATCGTTGGGTTGGTTCGTTACATTGTTCGAATAATCGTTACGAAAATAGTTGATTCTCGCTCAAAATACATACTTCGTGGTCGGTCTTCTAACACTCAATGGATTTTTAAACGTAAAATGCATCTTTCTCTTTGAGATAACAATGTTTCTTTCGATTATGCGTCAAAATTTATGCATTTCTCGTCTTCAACAATAAATTAGCGGACACGATTCTTCAATAATAATGTTTTTTTTTAAATATTAATTGTAATAGATAAAATTAATCTTGTTCGTGAATCAAAAAAAGAAAATTTTTATCAAAGTATTTACATTCTAATCACAGCGCTCTCGCAAATGATCCTTCAAATAAAATTGTCTCTTCTCCCTCGACACGTAATATAATGTGTCTTCAACGAATCCTTTCGTTTTGTTCTGTAAGGACAGTAGTTACATCCAAACCTTGCTGGTTTACCACACTCGTAGTCGACGTGTCGTTGCAGAGTATTTGGTCTCTTGTAACGTTTGCCACATTGCTGACACATGAAAATCCCTTCGTCCGATGGATTCGCGTAAATGTAGTGCTGTTGATCGTAAGTCAGCTGGTTATACATTGAATCTGAAAAAACGAAGATAGGGTTAGCAAATATTGATTTCTGACAAAAGCATTTCGAGTGTGATATTATTTACAGTACAGGGATACGATGAGATTGAATTAGACACATAGGTGAAGATTGTAATTTATATTTTTCTTATCGAAAATAATGAGTATTTACAATCGCATAAAACTATTTACACTCAACGAAAATATTAGAGACATTGGTATATGAAATAAGCCTATGGTCATATGATAAAATAATGCATAGGCTGATCCTTGTGACACTTCATTACGTGATTTTTGATATCAGTTTTGTACTTCCGACGTTGCGAGCAATATCCACAGCAAAATCTTGGTGGTTGGCCACATTCATACCTCAAGTGACGCGTCAATGTGTTGGTACGTACGTACGATTTGCCGCATTGGTGACAGATATTAGGATGACGAACATCTTGTGAGCTATCTTCGGGTAGAAAAGATGAGTCTGAAATGGATATTTATAATTTAGATGATTTAAAAATTTTGAGTTAACGGCAAGGGATGGACACAAGATGTAGAAAATACTCAATAATTGTGTTAAAAGGAATGTTTTTTGTATTTATTTTGCCGTTTGCTTATCTTACAATTATGACGGCGTTATAGGCATATAATTACTTGCCAGTAATATTAACATACATAAGCTATTATTATAATACTGTAGATTTTGTACAATGTTTATTGTGGCCGATTTTCTAACAACATCATTGTTCCCGAATTTGCTATATCAACGTAACCAACTTTCATATCAACATGTTTGTTTCGCACGTGGCCGTAAACGCTGAATGTCCTTTTCGTAACGTAGTCGCAGTAGGGACACTTGAATCTTGGCATCTGATGGCACACATATTTCATGTGCTGCTTCAAATTGTCTTGTCGATTGTAGACGCTTGAACAGTTTGGACATGGATATTTCTCTTTGGAAACTCTCTGTCTCACCGTAGTATTAGTCGGGGCTAAAGGTAAAAATTGAATGGACGGCAATTCTGAAAAATGAAATAATGTTATTTACATGAAATGATAAGAATTTTCTAAAAAATGGTTTACCTTTAATTCGACTGTCAGTATTCAGAGGATCGTAAGTAGGATTTAGCTGTGGAGTTTCAAACCTCGTATCAGCATTTAACGGGTCGTAAGTGGGATCTGACTGCAACATTTCCGTTTCCGTTCCGTCGAGATCGACGAACTCCGCAAATTTCCACTCTAAAAAATAACATGATTATCATTTCATGAGTTTTGTTGCGAAGCTCGATATTACTCAACTATTTACATGCACTAGATTGAAATACAAATCATTTAAATAAAATCAGATCCCTTCAGTAAAATTATATTTCAGAAAATTATTTTTGTTACAATGTAAACTCAACAAGGATTCCGGAATAATAAGAACCAATGTTTACTTTACAAACTAAATACTTAAAAAACAACTTGAAAAAATATATTTGGTAAATATTAAAAAAATTAATAAATCAACGAAGTTAATAAACATAACTAAAGATGATGTTTTCAATAGCCTCTTTTATTTATCTTCATATTAACAGTTATTCACAATGAAATAAATGTCTATTCTCGATCAATCTTAGGTTCGAGTAAGTACACATTTTTGGTTTTCATACCGCAGGTAACAAGAAATATTCCAATATTGGTAAATACAATCAATCGCTAGATTCTCAAAATACAATAAGGTACAATAACTCAATTTTTTGTGGTCTCACAAGAAAATAAAACTTTGCATCTCAATTCCCTTCAAGTATCAACTCAGCATCCTTGATTATCCTTAACATCAATACAATACACATCCAACCCTTTGTGCGTATTTCTCGTATGATTGTAAGCATTGTACCGATATTTCGATTTGTACTCGCAATATGGACATTTGAATCTTGGCCGTTGATAGCAAGCGTACTTGAGATGTTGTTGAAGACCACGCTCGTAAGAGAAGCGACTAGGACAGTTGGGACATGGGTAGAGTTGATCAGATGTATTTATATCTTCTGAAACTGTTGGTGGTCTGCCTCTACGTCGACGACGGACGGCGTTGCCAGACGCTAGCATGTCTTCGATTTCCACCACTCGAAGGTAATCCCAATTGCCATCTGAGAAAGAAAGGAATTTATTAGATTGATGATCAGAGTGAGTTTTTCTGACATGCTTGAAAATAGAAGAGACACAATTGGCAGGTTGATGATGTATAGTTACTATGTTGGATTCGGGAGGCTTTGTGAAATATCCTGGTTCGTGGATTAACTTACCTCTGCTAATGGGATAAAGGATAGAGGATCGTAGGCCTTTGGAGTTGTTTTTTGTAGGTATTTTTATTACAAAATTCTTTTTTTCTAAATATCTTACTCTGATGATTTAAATTTTCCTAAAATTACCTTAACTTAGTTTAGAAGCAAAAATATTAAAGCGCATGAAATGATTGAATTTCGAATCAAATGAAAACATAAAATAACTGATGAATCGTAAATCTGCAAAGATTCTCCAAAAAAAAAACAATCTTTATTCAATCTTATCACAATCGACTATTATTCTCAAGATCGACCACATAAACGTTAAAGCCAGGATGCAGCCTCTTGATATGCGTCCTGACATTCGGCGAGTGTTTTGTTCGGTATTCGCAGTAAGGACAACAAAACCTCGGTAGCTTGCCACATTGAAATTTCAGATGATTACGAAGATTATCTTTGCGCGAGAACGTCGCCGAACACTGATGACATGGAAAACGACAGAAGCTTTGATGTTGATAGAAGTCTGGAACAAATAACGTTGACTGATTTAATGGAAGTAGAAGTGATGGAAATTGCTGAAAGTAGTATGTACCTGTGTTTGGTTAGGCATCAACATTGTTGTTAAAATTTATCCGAAAGCCAAAATAAGGTAAAAGATTGTTAGTTAAACCAATTATTTTATTTTTATTTATTTTATTTTTATTTTTGTAAATTAGACAGACAGAACCCAATACAATATTAATAATGAAGTAGTTGTAATAGAAATATTATAAATAATAGAATTATAAAGTAGATAATAAGAATGCTGACGACTATAACAATCTTCGATTTAAACTGCGATAGGGACTGGTATGCTGGATTAGCTAGGCATCTTCAATTAGATCTTTTTATTTTTTATCAAACTCCGATACATGTATTCGCTAACAATTACATTACTTAATTTACTTAACGTACATAATTACGTTTACAAAGAACAAACAAAAAAGAAAGGAGTTAAAATTAGCTTAATAATCAAAGAAAAATGAATTTAGCTCGATCCAGCTTGATTGTTATCGAGAGCCTTTTTCTCCTTGCGCTGCGAGCGATGGCCGTCCCAATCTTTGGCATTATTTAGAGAACTTCCAAACGCGCCAAAGACGTCCTTTTCAGTCACGGGATCACCTTTATTGTCTCTGTGCATTTTCGTCAGTACATCTGAAAGGCAATTTGTTCGATTAGTATTTTACGATAGATATATTATCGAAAGTTTCGTATGATTTACCTAAAGTACACTTGCAGAACTGCGTGTCTTTCAAAACTATCTTGTCGCTGATTTTCTTCTGTACAGTAAATCTCATAACGACAGATCTCGTAATGAATTTTCTCAAAATGTTTGTAGTACTTTTCGAGATGAGATTGTGTCGATCGACCAAACACGGCAGCATAGATATCTAAAATGCACAAGTAAGTTAGTCTTCATGCCAGATTACGAACTCTCAGGAATGGTAAATTCAAAAACTTACAAAATCACGTCGTACATCAGGATTCTCTTTCAGTATCTGATCAAACATCAAAAAGTCATCGAGTTCCTTGAGAGGCAGCTCCATTGCATACTTTTCCGCAAACTCGCGATCGCTCCAAATCGTCTCCAAGTCTATATCACCCGCTACCACCTCGTCATTCTTACACTGATCGACTTTGTTGACTGACGGGCTTATAAGCGTAGCTTGGCAAGCTTTGGTCTGATTACGCGAGATCTCTTTGAGGGTGTCGCTGATGTCTTCGAGTGCAAGCAGTAATAGTTGGAAATCTGGAAGCAGATGGATAAAAATTGGGGAGGTTAGTGAAGCGAAGGTAGTGAAGAAATTTTGTTTTAGATTTTCTGTGTGGAAAATAATTTACAATTTTTTTTAAAGTAAAATTCGAGGTTTTCTTTTTTAGTACAGATTTATTGATGAAATTTACAAATGTTGTACATGGTAAAAACATAGTTTTGTCTTTAAATATTTTTCTTAGATATAAGTAGTGTAAATACTTTAAAGAGCATATTTATTACACGAAGATCAGTCGTTTTATTTCATTGAAGGTAATTGAGATTTTTCAATATCTCAATTTTAAAAATTCATTACAATAATATACGTTTTCAATATCATCATAGTTTGTCATACCAGTGTTGAATCTATGATTTATAATGTAATTATCATACGCACGTGGAAGAAGATACATTTAATGGAGAATAATGATTCAACTTTGGTACAAATAATTTGAAAAAAGAAACCATATTCAACGCTTCTTTTCTTTGGTCCACCTTGGGCTAGGCGTAATATTATGTTTCATTAGCTTGTGATTGGTCAATTGGTATCTTCTATAGAAGAATCTCTGGCATAGCTCACAGCTGTATTTCGGTTGAACGCCGCATTCGAGTTTCTGATGGCGATATAAATTTTCCATCCGCGTGTATCCTTTCGAGCATTGCCCGCAAATGTAGTTTTGATGGGGTTGACGTGCTCGATGACTTCGTTGACGTGGCATTATAGGGGTATTTTCCTCCAATGGTTCGGCTATCAGTTCAGAATAGTAATCTGTTGGAGATAAATGTTTGTTAGTGAGATTTGAAGTCATCGAGTCCTGGTTTGAAATGCCTACATTGACGTACACTTCAATTTACGTAGAAACTACACGAATAAACAATCTTACTTTATTTTTCAACGTACTCTCTACTTTTATGTAGGATTTTCAAAACAGGGTGAACAAATTCAACACCGAGCATGAAGTAACCAAAGTTGGGAGGTAATTAAGCAATAAGCAGTTTGCAAGTAACTTTTTTTATTAACGAGCTGTTTAATACTATAACAAATAATGTAATATCTTTCTCGTATAAAATTTACAAAAAGACAAGCATCCTATGATCGACCTTACAAATAAATACATCTACAAATTTGAAAATAGCAAGTTAAACATAAAGCTTTGCAAGTAAATTAGTTGCAGACTGGAATCACCGAAGTATATGTACAACGCGGTGAATGAAGATCTATTAAACATTCAATACAATCATTGTTTTCTCATTTATATGGAAAATCTCTTAAAAATGTAAGAGATCTCTATGAAATCGATATAATTCTGCGGTTTGTACTAGCTCATGGAAAAAGAACGTTGTTTTCTTTGAATTAAATCTTTCAAAATAATAATTCATCTCGCACAAACATTCACGTAGGTTTCTGCGCGGAAAACCGTCGCTGACAACTGAACATATGCTGTTTCAGTACGAATCTATGCCTAAACTTGCGATCGCACAAGTGGCAAACTTCGCTCGGTTGAACGCCACACTCGAGTCTTCGATGTCGGCTTAGCGAAGCAGCAGCCATGTAAGATTTTCCGCAACGTTCGCAAGCGTGTGGCCTCTTTGCTTTTTCCTGGATCGCCGGGAAATCACCGGCAAGCAGCATCGACACCAACATTCCTGAAAACAAGGGGATTGGGTTCGTGTAATATGCCCGACGGAGATATTCTATTTTTTTTGTTGGAAAAATGAAGAATGCATTTAGTGAAAAATAAAGTGAAGATCGAGTTAGTTGGTGTGTACGTGAAGAAATATGCATAATAGAAATTTATAATGGAAAGCTTTATTTGGTTTTTTTTTGTATAATTATTGACCTGTCCTAGGTATATCTTACTGATGGATACGTGACGCCCTATGATTAACTAGATGAGGCGTGTGCTGCTTGAACACTTTGCTGTAGAATTTGCAAGATAATTGAGACTCCTTGTTACACTCCAAACACATGTATCGAGAAAGTATCTTTTTGTACTGGTACGACCTGCCGCAACGGCAGATATGTATTTGTGCGAAGATTGAATTTTTGTTGTCTGTAATCAGAATAATTGGGTGTTTGTTAGTCTAATTGTTGATAATAGTTGGGCTGAGAAATATTACAGATGTTAGATGGATAATTTAACAAGTACCTTGCGCAGTGAGTTATGAATTCTGTTCATCAGCTGTGGTCGTGGTTAATTTCAAAACTATATAGTTCATTGATTTCAGAAAATTTATTTTCCCATTCAGGCTTATCGATATAAATCTAGAGAACGCTATTGCAATATAATTATATAAAAATAATATACTTTTGGTTTATAATAACATTTCTATTTGATTATAGAACTAGTAACTTGTTCATTCGGACTTGAATTTACACTCGCCAATAATTATCTCTGTCAGTTTATAAATTTACAAGTATTTTGGCATATTATGTAACAAAGGCATTTTTCCAAACTCATGTTACATGCAGTGCACTCTGTCGAGATGTTTCTTCAAGTGATGTTTATGTTTGAATCTGCTATCACAGATGACGCAAGCGAACTGCCTCTCAACGCCACATTCGCGTCTCTGATGCTGAGTGAGAGAACCTCTCGTTCGGTAAACTTTACCGCAGCGATCGCATGGAAAAGCGAAATATCCGTAATCCTTCTCGTTGAAACTTTGACCTGCGGTCAAGAGATAATACTGTTACCGTACAAGTAGTGTAAAAACGTATTATATGAAAAAGACTGAAAAGTGTGTGTTTCTTTTGATGATTTGTTTCTTCAGATGTATGGGTATAAGTGAAATGATTGAATTTGATTGATCAGGGAACGATTGTTATTTGATGATTTGTGTTTATGTTTTCGTTTTATACGAGTGAGTTGATGTATTGAGTAAATGATAAAGAGGTTGCAATGAATTACACAATTCATATTTGATATTTCTGTATTTATCGCAGGCATATCGTACCTTAATTGATAAGTACATTTAAATAAATAATTTTTATTTTTAATACATATTGGTATTTAGTAAAAAAGGGAAGATTTCGTTTATACAGGTTGTTTTCCCCATTGGTGTACCCTGACGATATGTTGGGTAACGTGATGCTTGTGTTTGAAGTTTTTACCACAGATCGAACAAGCAAATTGTCGTAAACCACCGCATTCGTTTCGCTGATGACGCACTAAAGTTCCTTTGGTTTTGTATTGTTTCGGACATCTATCACACTGGAAGACCATATCTTCGAAACCTAAAATGAAAATTATAAAAATGTGTCAGTGAAAACATTTTTCGCGGAATATTCTAATACGTTTAGAACGAATGAAGTAGTTACTGAAAAAGATATTTACGACAAAGACAACTGCAAGACATGAGCAACAATTTTTTTAGTTTCAAATTAGTAATCTATACATCGAAAGCAGAATTTTTATCTTGAATTAATATAAAATTTGAAAAAGAAAATTTATTATTTTGAAAAAGATGTTGAGGTAAGATGTCTAGCGTACAAATTTAGGAATATAGATTTTACAATTTGAATAATTTTATTGTACAATTCACGGTAACATCTATAGATTTCATATTATGAGACATCGTTAATTAATTAATATGTCACTTTGGATCAAAACACTTTGAAAAACACATACATCACTCTTCACTCTGTTAAATACACATAGCCGTTTATAAATATAATATCTTCTTTATATTGGTAGGAAATTCACTAGAACGATTGTAAAATTCAAGTTTGTGACTATTTGATAGTTAATTACACACACATTTTTTTTAAATATTTCTCCATCGCACAATTAAATGATAAGATATTTCAACCAATAAATTTAATAATCTGTGAAATTTTACCAACTATAAAAATTTCAAAACCATAAAATACGTAAATATTGAAAAAAATATTTTTCAATGTACCGATCCACCAATTGCTTCAAGTTTAAATTCAAGTTCCAATGTAGTATTACCAGTTATTTCATTTTATTTTAACTTAGTTCTAATCGATCAATTATCAAAAGTCATCATCTTCATCAGTCAATATTATCAATTCATTATCATCGTCATCGCCTTCTTCAATATCGATAACAATTGGAATCCGCGAAGTTTCTTCTAGCTTCTTCGGGTCGATCTTCTGGGTTGACAAAAGAACTTCTCTAATGTTGGTACCAGTGGAAGTAATTTTATTGACGCCAGCTTGTTTTACTTCATCGCACCATTTTTCAACCTTATTTCTCGCTAAAGCAACCGTTTGCTTAGCTTTACTTTGAGAATGTTCTATAAAAACACGAGATTTACTTATTTCCTTTTCTTCACTACTGACTGAAAGAGACATCTCGATGATATCACCTTGTGTCATTTGAGTTAAATCTTCATTTGATGTGTTCAGTATTTCTTCATTGCTGGCTGCTAAAGACGGTGCAGTATCTTCTTTTGGTCGCACAGTTCTTGAAATTGTAGCCGGGTCCCCCGAATTAGATGAACGAAGTAAGAAAACCTTGCCGTGGACCGTCGCATAGTGTCTTTGAAAGTTGGCTTTCTGCTTGAAACCCTTGCGACAGAAAGCGCATATGTGCTGTGGCTCTTTGCCGCACTCGACATCCATGTGTCGCTTAAGGCTGCCTTTGTTGCGGTACGACTTGTTACAGCGACCACAAATCCACGGTTTTGTTTGACTTTGATCGTAAAATGCTGGAGCGAATCGAATTGCTGATGATATGCCTATGAAGAAGACGACAAAATAAATAAAAAAAAATGTGAGATAAATTTAATGAGAGTGATTGTGCCGTTAATTGATGATGTATTAGCATGTCTTAATAATTAACTTGTTTAGTTACGTGTTCCTATCATCTTGATTTTGTGTTTTAAGTGATTTCATAAAAAATAATTATGTACAAAATAATCATGGAATATTTTTTCCGACCAATTATGAGAATTCGCATTAAATCTCAATAATAGAGAACAGTGATAATTAGTGCGAAAATAATTATGAACATATTTGTTAAGCCATGTTAATATTCATTTCCAAATCATGCCTATTAAAAAAATTGTATAATAATGTATGGTCACATTTAAGGTTACACTTTCGGGCACAGTTATCTGAAATTGCAATCTTTGCAAAGGTATACATTTAAACATGCAATGAGAAATAAAAGAGAGAAAATAGTTTCTATTGAAAATCCATTTATTTACAAATTACAATACAAATATTCATAATATTTTTTACATTAGCTATGTGTAAACTCTTGTTACAAGCTTCGTTTCATTAAATTTTTTTTCATCAAAAAGGTAATTTCATCTATGAACGGTTGCCATATGCCTTTGATAATTCGATTTTTGTTTGAATGCCTTTTCGCAAAAATGACAATTGTATTTTGGAGGCTGTCCACATTCAACCCGTAAATGACGTTGCAATGTATCTTTCCTTGTATACATTCTTCCACAAATATGGCAATAAAATATAGGAACAGCAATACCTGAAAAATATATAATATGATTAGTGAAATGAATGCATATATGTTTATCGTGAAAAATATGAATGAAGGTACATTATGATAAAATGGCATGTTAATGCTAATAAATCTATGGATATTTCTTTAAGTAATGTGTGTCCGCGATTAGTCAAAATAATGATAACACTCTTAACCTACTAATAATAAATCAATTCCTAGTAAATAAAATAAAAAAGGGGGAAATCGGTGTTTCGGTTATGGTTGAAAATAAAAATAGCGCATTATTTAGCGTTCTACATTTTATTCGTTACAACACAATACAATAAAACGTTTACAATTCGTAATATAAATTAATGAAAAGCGAACTGATGGAATGTTCAACCTGTGGATGGAGAGAAAAGTTACAAATCTCAAAATGAAAGATGACACTATTTTTTTGTTTTTATATTTTACAATGTAATTAATTACAAAATGCACTATTTTAAACACATTTTCGCAAACATTTTAATGATTACAATAGATCTGACTGTGGCATAATTATCGGAAAATATTTAGCATATTAATTAATTGTAAATAATGATTTTTCTATCAGAAAAATAAATTTGATGATATTGGGAAACAACGAAAAAAAAAATTAATTGGCAGTGTCAATCTGTAAAAGGCAGTCTGCATTCGAAGTATTGTTTAGCCTAAATCTGTGTTTTACACTGAAGGCACATAGCGCAAGGCTCTCATTTTGGACCTATTTAAAATTCATAGAGTCGAAAACTATTGAATTCTTGATATTTGTATACGTTAATAACTATGATAATATTTTATAACATATATGTGTATTTCTTGCTCTTAAATCTAAAATAATTATATGTACGTTGATCTAAAAATACCAAGCTCTTAATCAGGTCGTGTTTTTTAAAGATATATGAAGTGGTCTCTCATAAAATTTGTGAATTTCATTCTAAGTTTTGCGTTAAATGTTGCTCATTAACGATCTACGTTAAATTTTAGATTAATGTATGACAACGCTGCCTGAACACTATTTAAAATTTTTATGTCATGGCAAAAACACTAAAAAGTTACATTTAGATATTTTTATCTACTTTTTAGAAAACTAACATTTATCAAAATTTGATTTTCAACATTAGATCCAAATTTTTGAAAATTTCGCTGTTATAACATCAAATTGAAGCTTACATTAAACCACAATATCAATATAAATATTTTCACTTGAAATTTAGATTTTGGTTATTGCAGCTTTGTTCGCAATGGGATCGATACCATATAATGTATTCTTAAAAATTTCACATTTTTGATTCACGTATTATATAATTTGAAAAAGTTTATTAATGCCATATATAATTTATAAATATTCATCTCAAATTTATCAAACATTTGAAATTGAAAGCTTATAGTTTTTGAAACAATACTTCACTGAAATAGCGAAAAATTACATTTACACAATAACCTTAATTATATTCCTCATTAAAATTGAAGCTTCACTTTTAAAATCTAATAATATAGTTGCTTATTCCATAAAAATCACTGAGATTTTAAAAATATTTTACTATTCATTATTATTATAGTACTACTAATGAGGCACAGACGTTCAATGTCATATTTTTTTTATAATCATCAGTTCTAGCGCTATTTCTATTGAGACTATAAGTGCTTTGTTATGTTATATATTTCTCGTTTTGTACTGTTGCCTAAATTATGTTAAACTGAGTAAAATCAGAGTAGCCTCAAATTATCGGATTCGTACTCCATATAAACTTATTTATCTACGGATTATATATAAAATAAAAAAAAGTGCTTTGTAAATATTCTACAGACCTATTTCTCCTTACTACTATTGAATATGCGCTAATTATTAATTCACTTGATATAGTTTGCACAGTATACATTGGCTATTTCGTATGGGAAGTCAAACGTCCGTGTTACGCTGTTGGCTCAGTCTATAAGAAATATATAGGTATATGTGAAGAGTATTCGATGGTACTTATGCATTGTTCGCAACTATGATATTTGGCAAAGCGCAATTGCTATTGTTGGAATCTAAAATGTAGAATACTGACAAGTTGTCGTGTGTGGAATAATCGAGAGGAAGTAGACGAGAACTATATAAATATAAATGTTAGTCGAATCGTTATGACTACATGTCGTTGTGATGAGGTTAATATCAGGCACAGGAATGTGTAAATCTCTTTAAAACTATCGCTGAATATAAATAAAAGATGCCTTCCGTTCATAAATATACATATATAAATAAATGACGTGACGATATGTACATGCAAAAAAAAAATAAATAAATAAACACACGTGATCTCATACAGTAATACTATTTGACAATCTATTGTTATGCACATCAGACATGTGCTATGGAGTCTTGAGCCAGCGTACCCACGGAGCCGTTTGTTTCAAAGACTATGGAACCAGAGTGACCAGAATGGTTGCTATGGAAGAGTAATAATATAGGGCTTCGCCGGTGTTTGTAGTTCGATGTGAATAGTGCTTTTCTCGAGCTCGAGGGATCGTTTATATTTTATCAAAGTACGAATAATCGATCTAATTTATAATCTAATTTAATCATAAGTCTTTAAAGCTTTTCTTCTACAATCAATCGTCAATGCAATAATAATTTATCTGTAAAGCCTAATTAACAGTTCATGAGATATGCCTAAACACGTGTTTTGCGAGAAATTTTTGTCGTAAAAATTTCATCAAGCAGCTTGTTCGATTTATCACAGCTAATTTTATAAATCAATCTTTCCGAAAATTTTCCCAGTCTAATGTATCATTGCACCAAACACACATTGCATCCACAAAAATTTCCAAAATGTTTTTTCTCATTCCTGCATGTAAAGTTGGGAACTGAATATAAAAAAATCACATCGTTTCGTGCATTCCGGTGTCAGGAATGCAAAGGGATTGCCCCAAGCATCATTATTTATCATCGACGCTTTCGACGATCTAGAGAACTTAATGAAATAAAAAAAAATTCTTATTCATCTAATAGCTAGACTATTCAAATAAATGCGTAAATACTAATGTAAAAAATATATAAAGGATTACATCCATGATTACGATAGCTTCGCCAGCGACAACTTCTAAAGCTATTACAAAACTCCTATTCTTTTTTGTCTGTATGATCATTTTTCTTCCTAAAAGCTAAGAAAAGAAAGCTAAACGTTGCGTTGAAGACACTTGTAGGTCTTCATTTTAATAAAGCTTTATCGTTGCCTAAAAGAAATTTGTTAAAAAAATTTCAAATTAAAAAATCACCGAAACCCAGGGACACCTAAACTTCATCGTAAACTCCTCCTCATTACATCAATTCCTGCTTGTAAAGTTTCTCCTTGTGCATGCGCTCCATGTGCCGCGAGATATGCATCTTCTGCTTGGCCCTATAAACGCAATGTGGACATTGGAACTGAGGTTCCTTGCCGCATTCCCACTTCTGATGATTCCTTAAGCTGCTTTTGAGCTTGTAGTTTCTTCCACAAGCTGAACAGCTGAAGCCTTCATTCGCTGAGACAACAGAAGCGTCCAGACCTTTACCAAGGGTTATTCCTGATCTCCACATGATGGACGGTACGTTCTCTGCTAACTTTTGCCAGGCTTCGGCCCATTTCAAACTGGATGCTAGACTCAAGTCTTCCGCTAGAACAAAGGTTTACGGCTTGGTCAGTGAAGAGTTTGTAAAGTGAATTGGCTGGTAAGCTGAGATTGTTTAGTGGCGGCTTCTAGTCTGTGCGATGAAAGCAAGGCAAACAGATTTTATAGTTCGAATTTTCATTTAGATTCGAAGCAACTACAGAGAACTAAGCTGGAAGGCTTCGTAAGCATAAAAATAGATAGTTGAATAGATATATGTCAAGGCAACGTTTACTTTGAAAAAGAACTTTATCATAATCTCAAAGATTTGCTAAACTAAGATACATGCTTCGTTCTCAATATCAGGGATTTCAGATGAAGGCCAATAGTGTTTGAAAATTTTGAAAAAAGGGTGGTTCGATCGTTTTTATTCAAGGTGTACAATTTTTCATTTGATTTTTTTTTTTTGAGATTCGCAACAAAATATTGGGCGTTTGAAAAAAATGATTATTTTATGACTGATTAGTGTTCTCTGCGAGCCTGCTGAGCAGTGTTACTTTTCGTGTTAGCTAATCTTCCGTGTTGAATTAATTGCGATATTAGTTTTCATAGGATTGAAGGGTAATTTTACCTGTGTCTTGAATAGATGCCCTGGAAACAAAATAATTCATTAGCAATATGATTTTGAGATCCGGCTTGAATAAAATGATCTGCTTACTTTGATCCCTACTGTTCGCTTCGTATATATTTTCTCAATACAATCTTTTCTTGTATTTAATTTTCTGTCCAGGACATTCTGAACGAAGTAAAATGTTATTGGCCAAATAAATTTCTCAGGTATATTTGTGGTGTTACCTAAAAAATATATAGTCACGTTAATAAAGAGCAGGTCATAAACGAAGGTACAATTTATGAATCGTGGTACTTAAGAATAAAATAATGCAATTTGAAAACATTAAAATAATTTATTCATATACAAATATACAGTAGCTTTCGACGAAGCGCTTCAAGAATATTGAGAAATTAAAATAAATTTAAAAAAATAAAGTTCATTATAATTTTAGTATCAAACATACTATATCATTAAAATTTTTAATTTTTATAATTGGTGTCGATATTCAGATCATTTCTTCGACAGGACAGTACGTTTCGAAGCGTATACCGACAAAATTATTATCAATGTTTTAGTTCAAAAATAGGAAGACCCAGACGGCCATACTCTAATACCTTCAATCAAAACCTATGTTACAAAGAAAATAAAATAACTTATTAATAATATTTTTTAACAGCTAGAATTAACAAAAGTCAGGCAGTATGTCGAAGTGATGCAAAAGATAACTTTTGTCGAACCTACATAAAATACTCGATAACAAAAAATATATATATCTGTGAATTTCGAATATGCAGTGATCTTTAAAAACTGCCTTCAAAACTGTCACTCTTAGGAAAGCTTTGGAGGCTATGGAATTTTCTTTCGTGATCAACAAGCTTATCACGTCTGTAAAATTTTTTGGGACACGATGAGCAGGCAAATTTTGGCTGTTCAATGTGAAGCAGCATGTGAGCTGACAAGTTGTGCTTGTATTTGAACATATTCTGACAGAACTGACACTGATACTTGGGAGCTTTTCCACATTCGACTCGCATGTGACGCTTCAGGCACGATTGTCTCAAGTAGACGCGATTACAGTTGGGACATTTGAAATTTGCTTCGGGTCGGTGTCCTTGCATTGGAGACGTTGTAGAAGGTTGAGTTGTCGAGTACGTTTGGTGACCAACTATGGGATGGTACCGTGGAGGTAAGTACCACAATTCTGAAAAATAGATCGGTATGATAGTTAGACACAGTAATTTTGTGAAATGACGTAAAAAATCAAGGATACTGCTTTTGTTAATCATGTGTGTTAAGTAATTACTCTTTGTGGTTATGCATTGTTAATAATTTTATTTGTCATTTTTTCGCTGTTTTAGCAGATGACATTTTATTTACAACATAGCAAAATAATTTATAAAACTGAAGTTTTGTGTTGAACTAAGACGTGTTGCCGCAAATGATCCTTCCGTTTGCTCTTGTACGGGCAGTAAGGACAGAAAAAGTGTGATGCTTTACCACACTCGTGGCGCAAATGACGATATAGAGAAGCTTTTTGGTTATAAGTTTTATGGCATTTTGTACACTCAAAAGTCTCAACGGCCTGGTATTTGTAACCTGAAACTGAAAATATCGTTCGTTAGATATGTGTGCTTTCAGTCGGTCATGAATGCACATAATTTTTACAAACTACATAAATTACTAGTTTCATGCGTTTAGAACAAATCCGTGGTAAGAAAAATGAAAACTCATTTACAATTCGATACATTTATTAATATAACTAAAAAAGTACACAGATACGTCAATCAAATGGAAACATAGAGTAGATTACAGTAACATAAAATTATAATGGCAGGTATACATCGTTAAAACTACTAGGATACGTGAATTTCATAATATTGATACTAACTCAACGTAACTTTATAGAAGCAGCTACGAGTAAGGATATAATTCAGGAAAAAGATCATTTATTTTACTTCATCTAAGATGAATTCATATCGATAGTCTCATCAAACAAATCCTAGAACACTAAATTATCCTGCGGAAAACGTCCAACAGCGTTAATAGTACATGCTTTTATATAATATAATTTCGTTGCATTACTTACTTAAACACTAACTTAAATACGGAAAAACTACTATCAATCTAAAGGAACATACGAAAAAAAAACACAATTCAGTCCAAACGATTTCAGAACGAAAATAAAAAGAAATCACAAGGGAATTTTCAGTCTAATTTCAATGTCAGTCTAATCTGAATAAAAATTTATCACAACGACGAAGAGAATACAATGTTATTGTTCATTTGTCGCGATTGGCATTGGACGATCGTTCACCGACTCTCGAGAAGTGCTGCTCGATTTGATGAGCGTGAAGAATGAAAGCTTTGAAGGCAGCGAACGGACACATAAGGCACTTGAATTCAGGAGCTTCGCACTTGTGCTTCAGATAGTTACTCCACATCTTGTAGAATTTGCTGCATTTGGTGCACGTATAGCCGAGCATCTGCTCGCCCGAGTAGGTCTTGCGATATGCTGCAAGCATATATAGATAATAAGCAGTTAGTGAATAGTATGTTTTGAAAGATTGGAAAGTTGCCCAAATTTTCGGTTGTACCCGTCGAGAATTAGAAGCGGGGTTTAAAGCTCTTTTTTTAAAGTTTTGATAAGCTTTAGTATTTTTTTTGCGGGCAGGGAGCAGTCCATTGTTAAAAGCGTTATTTAAAAGCTGCAAATCGAGATAAAGCTGTAGAAATGCAAGATATTTTCGTTTCTCTTCAGTATTATCAAGGAGAGAAGATACAAAATTGCATAAATTCTAATAGATTTATAGGTCAGAGTAAAATAAACGAAAAGTAATTTTATTCGAAGATTGAAATTGGCATTTGCAAATACATAAAATACATAACGTCTTTTTTATGGGGTAACCATCCTTTTGTTATGATTTCCAATCGCTTCTGTAATCATCTTGATGGTATTTGAAAGAACGAATGCGTTGCTGGGAGCTGAAATATATTATTGCTGTTAATTGAAGTTCCTCAAGAATAGCCTAAAGCTTTTTCTAATAATAAACTGAGGATTAAATGATTTGTTACTAATTTAAAAAAAAAGTAAAAATATTTATTCGTATAATTCGTATAACGTTTTCTATATAATATGTACATATATCACAGTAGATAGTTAAACAATCGAAGATAATGCATAAACGAATTGAAAAAAAATATATGCATAACCAAAGTGTTCGTAGAAAATCATTTAAACTTTGAAAAGTAATAATAACAAAAGATTTAAAAAATTTATGCCCTCGGTCTCTCCTTTACATCGATATTATGATGCCTCAGTAGATGTCTATTTAAACTAGTCTTCTGAGTGAACTTTCCAGGACAAAGTGAGCAACAGAAACGTCTGATACCACCGCATTCGTACATTAAATGCCTGCCCAAATTACTCTTCTGAGTGTAGGCTTTGTCGCAACGATTACAGCGATACGTGAAAGGTTGGCCACAAAAAAACTGCGAGGACTCGTATTCACTTGGTAGGCAGTCGATGAAGTATTCTGAAAAAACAACGACGACCATGTCAATTAAATGGAAATTGTTGTTGTAGAATAAAAAGATTGTAATGTGGGGCAGGGGAGTGGGACAATGAATAATCATCGAAATTTTATGTTTTGTAAAATAGATTTTATTTATTTATTTGACGTAAAATAAATTCATTTCATAAGTAAGATTTAGTCATGGAACGCCGTATACAATTAAAATATCAGTACGAGTGCATTCAAATACTGTTAATACTGCAACGTTAAAAAATACCAAAGTACAGTGCGCGCAAAAGTAAAAAAAAAATACTGAGCACCATTAGTTAGGCGTTAAAAACATCACGTTCGCAAGCGAATTTTCTTCTGCGGTGGCATGTAAACGCTGTGCATTTTCAACAGATGTGACCTTAGACTTCCACTCTGCGTGAATTTTCCAGGGCAAAGATGGCAGCAGAAACTTTTTCGGCCACCACACTCGTAACGAAGATGTCTCAGCAAGCTGACTTTCTTTTTGTAGCTGCGACCACAGGTTTGACATGTAAAGGTTGCGGTGGGCTCTTGGTTATCCAATACTGGCCATTGATAATCTGGAAAAAAGATGAGCTGATTATCAGGAGGAAAGATGATTCGTGAGGATTAGAGTTGTTTTTTTTTGTTTTTGTGTGAAAAATGTTTTGCTAGACACCTTACCAATGTTAAGTGAGTGCAGTTTTAATGAGTGTTTTTTTTTACATTGATACTTTTTACAAGAATGACATAGAAATTTTTGTTTGGTAATGTAGGTTTTATTTTTTATATTTTTTTAAAGGTTTACATGATTTTCACGCGTGGCATCGATAAGAATTTTTCCAAATAAATCAGCTTTTCGCATTGAGACTAAATGCGCGTTCATAACGCAATCATCTAAGTATAATACAAGAATTTTTTTCAGAAACGTATTTTTTAAATCAACTCCTTGCTTTAAAAGCGATCGTCATTAATTATAAATTAAATAGAACGTGTTAAACAGGCGTTATAGTCATAATTTTACCTACAATAATCGATACTCGTTTCGTAATTAGTAAAGGAACTCTCGACGACTAAACAGTCTCATCATAAAAAAAAATCATCGTACAAGTAGAACAAGTCCACTCCGGTCAAACGCATCTATAACAATCATTCAAAAATTCGCTTCGGTTGCATGTACTTTGGCGGAATGTAAACGTTATGCCTCTGCATCATGTGTCTTCTGAGCGCGATATTCTGCGCGTACTTGGCGGAGCAAAGTGAACAGGGGAATCGACGTTGCTGTACGTTACAGTCGAGTTTTTGATGGAGTTGAAGACCACGAGCTCCGGCGTAAGATTTACCGCAGTTGATGCATCGATGGTCCGTCATGACTTTTTTCACGGTATCTGTGATTTTGATTGAGGATCGACGCTTGGTGATTTTAAAATACTCGGTCATCAATCGTAGACTTGCCGTTGTTACTGGGGACAGAAATTGTTGCGATTAGCGAAGGAAGGTTGGAAGAAGGATTGACACAGTTTGTGGACGACAAGTTGATGGACATTTCCTTCACCGGACGATTCACATGGTGGACTTTTGGCATGCGGATTATGAATTTGAGATTTTGTATTATTATTTTTTGTCACTTTATTGAACAAATATATTTAAGTACAATAATTAGAGGCATACATTTTTTATAACTGCATTTTTGCAGATAACTCTTAGAAATACTGAAATAACCATTAGATTTTTCCAGCAATTTTAAGTTGTGCTCTTGAGCCATCGTGCTTTTTGAAGTGTATCCGTAAGCGACTGACAACGGAAGTTCTGAATGGACAATGCGCACATTGATATACAGAGTCCGAGACGGTTTTCTTACCGCATAATTTTAGATGATTCTTCAGACGGTAAAAAGATTTGAACTGTTCGCTGCATTTAAGGCAAACAAATACTTTTATTGTTGTCAATTTTTGCGGTGATTTGAACGTTGATTTCAATAGGTTTGGCTTTTGATGGCAACAAATACATCCTGTAACAGAAAAGTATAATGTATGAATTAGTAACGTTAAAAAATATTCCCAGACAGGTGATCGAGTGATACACGAAAAAAGTGAAAATTTATTAAAAAGTTTTATTAAGAAACGATAAGTTTTACAAAAATTGTTGTTCGATGAATAGCTTGAGAACTGTTCTATCGGTATACTTTAGGCATAAAAGTATATAATATTATATCGTATGAAATGACGAAGTTCATCGTCTCAACAAATGTATCAATATCAGTAACGTCGTCAATAAAGCAATTGTCAACTTCATAATATCTGAACTATTTGTTCAAAAAAAGCATTCATAATATCAAAATATGCAGCGATGCGTTCTCCAAATATATATGAAACAATTTTCATATAATTAACTACTATAGTGCTCTATGCTAAGCGCTTCTATAACAAATTCATACGAGTTACGAACTACTCAACAAAGTATAAGTAGATCAAAAACTTTAATAACTAGAATTTAACGTTTTCTTCGATTTGCCAAGTAATTTTGCATGAACACGTTCAATGTGTGATTTCACATTCCACTTTCTGTTGCTGCTGTAGTCGCACAGAGGACAGGAAAAACGATGCGACTTTAATGATTTATTGGACAGATCAGCCATTACCATCATGTTGAAAATCGGCGAATCTGAAAAGTAAAAAAAATTTCGTTCGTTAGAATCTGAAATACGTTTGGTCAAAACTACGTGCTTACATTTCTTCGAAGCACAGAGAAGTTACTGAAGAATGCATAGTTAGTGAAAAATATAATTGTTCTAGCATTACTGAGCTTTTTACAGTCACTATTGCTACTTGCAGCTATTTTTTTTTGTCGTTGAGCGAAATTCTCTAAGTAGATATTAATATATAAACGTAAATACAATTACTTAATTGATAAATGTACCTAAAGTGAATTGATTCCTCGTACCTTGCTCAGCTGTCCTGAAAAAATAGGGAAATTTTAGCAGAAAGAAAGCAGAGTAGAACATGAAACAACAAAGTTTATCGAAAGGTGTAATTCAAATAATACCGAATGAAAACAACTGCTTTCAAAAACAATTTCAATTCAATTTTATTCAATATAATGTATAACAAATGGCTATAAATTGTCAAATAAATTCAAAAATCTATCTAAAATGCTTTATAAGTACATAGGCAATACACTTGAAGCTCTTAAATATCCATTTTTTATCGCTTATATTAATACACTTTTGAAAAGAACAAAGTCGTTATCAAACTAGAAATTCAAAATACTATAAGGCATTGATTTCACTAAAACGAAGTCTTAAATCTCCTACGTCAAGAAAAATTCGGATTACCAGACAACTTTACAGAGTCTACTTTTGATTCTTCAAATAGGATTGCGTTTATAATAATCCTACCTCAAGTGGAAATGTCAGTCGCTAAACAATCGTGTATATAAAAAGTCTTATGTATATATATATATATATATATATATATATATATATATATATAATCAAAGAA
>JAWWMK010007458.1:0-27648 GCA_035047105.1 Galeopsomyia nigrocyanea
GTGTGTGTGTGTGTGTGTGTGTGTGTGTGTGTGTGTGTGTGTGTGTGTGTGTGTGTGTGTGCGTGTGTGTAAGTGTGCTGTTCGATTGTACATTAAGCGCGATTTTTATCGGAAAATTACACTTTTTCTTAGTTGTTTTTTTTTTTCTTTCTAATGCTATATCGATCATCATAACTCGAGCGCGAGTGGGACTGAGATTATTATTCGTTTTTTTTTTCTTCCTTTCTCGACAACAACACGTCAAAGAAAGGCAATTAGGTTAATGCTCGCCTTTATTATCGCGACTTCTCATCTGAAGAAAGCCCAGTTCGTTCATTTCTTTTTTCGTTAACAACGCGATTGTTGCTATACGATCTTGTGGGCAAAGTATAGTTGGAGCGTTATCATTTTGATCGTAGTATACTGCGAGCACGCGAATGCTCGAAATCTCGCTGCTCGTGATGTTTGGATTAGTCATTGCTTAATCGTATATTATTTGTATTATTACGAGGAAATTTCAAAGTTTTTAATAATCTATTGATAAAAAAATAAAACTATAGTGTTAATCATTCAAATAGTTTAAATTACATACGAAACTCTCCGTGTATGTAATTTTCCCTCTCGAACGACCTAATTAACGGTTACTCTCCATCAACTTGATTGTCGGCTGAATAATCCGTATAAGAAAATGCGCATAAATACTTTTTAAACCTTTTATTCTTTGGCACTGCCAGGCAGTTGCGATAAGTATCTCATGCGCCTGCCGTATTTTATTTTCTTTCTTTTCTTCTTCTTCTTCTTTTTTTTTTTTTATTTCTCTCGTCGTCGAGCAGGAAGCTGCATTGCGGCGTGGCTACTGCTGCAGCTGCGAGATGCACGTTTTTTGATACTTCGCATTGATTTTTTTTCGACGACCAAGTCAAGGTCGACCGTTCGAATTCATATATCTTATACGTGTACCTTTCTATATTATGGATTTAGTCAAAAGATATATATTTTTGTAGAGTTTTGAAACAAAAAATTTTTTTTCCGGAAATGAAGTTGAAGGACAATTGTCGGTCCGATGTTTTTTTTTAAACAAAGACAGTTATCGGAAATTAAACTTCAATTCTTAGTAAATACGTAACTTGCAAACGAAACTTTACTTCTGTCGCTGTTATACGAATGCAATGAAAAAAAAATATCAAGGATATATAGCTCGTGAAATGGCATAATCCAAAATAGCTCGACCTAATCTATTATTTACAATCGATTTGATGACGAAACGATTGCATTGTCATTCACGTGGAACAATAAAAAATTCAAGCATTACCATCCGCTCGAAGCAATAAACAAAACGATTTTGTACCAAACCTCTCAAAGATAAATAAAGCTTATACACCTTCGAAAGTTTATTACGAAAATCGCTCACGCTGACTCCCCCCTCCTCCTCTCAATAGGCGCAAAGACGTTCACCTGAGCTCAAGGAAAACAAAAACGATAGTACGTATACCTACAGCAGCACGATTTGTCTTTCTAACGGGACATCGTGTCCATTATATTATATATCGGATCGCCGAAAATATTGCTAGCGATCACTCGACCGAGATAAAACCTTATACGAGTCACTCGTTTTTGGGCTTGTCCAATCAAATGTTCGCGGTACTATATATACTGTGTATTGTAGGAAAGTTCCACGTGCGCTCAATTATGCGTGGCTAAGGTATGTACGTTTTTGTTTTGGTTGGTTTTCGAATTGATTAGAAAACGAAAAAAAAAAATAGAAACGATGACGTTATCCTTTTTTTAATGACTAGAAGTTATTAAACCTGTATCGTCACGCGATCCTTGATCAACAATAACGAAGAATATTTCATTTTACATGGAAATTATGACACTCGATTAGTTTTAAACGAAATGCAATTTAAAATTCAAGATCGCGCTCTAAAAATATCAAACACTCCGTCGCAAGCGAAAAGCAATCTAACGCTCGAGCCACGAACTATAATCGCTTACACACGCGAGAGCTATATACAAGTCTCGCTATGGGAAAATTAGCACGAGTGAAACAATCAGTCAAGCAAAGAAACATCTAATTTTACGAGCTGATTTAACAAACGCTAGAAGCACAGTGTTAACGAAGCGTCCCGCAGATCGATAATTATCGTCGTATCGCTTTTTCTTTTTTAATTTTTCGAAAACACGCGCTGGTGATCTTTCACTCTCTATCTCTCTTGTCGTTTTTTTTTACGTTGGCGTGCAATTTGAATAACAAAGCACCATCGCAGCTTTCCAGCGCGGCAGCGGCAAAAATAACAGCCTGCAACGTTTGCAGCCGCGTCTTCGCCATCATCATCATGGAAAGTTCGCAGCCTTATTTGCATGAAAGAAGCGAAACGAAAAAAAAAAAAAACGACGGGCGTTCGTCGTTAGAAAAGAAAACAACAGTTAGTTAACACGCGTTTCGCTGCAATGCTGTATTATACAATTGCTCTATGGTTTAGTGTGTATATGCACTTTTACTTAGCGTGCTTCGGTGAAAACTACGCAAGTGTATTATAATTTTCCAAAGTAATCATCGCAAAGTTATTCAACGCACTCGAGCGTGATTTTTTTCATTGAAAAAATAGCGTGTTACATCGAGTGTCTATTAAGGCAGTGTCACGCGTCATTGGTTATCGGAAGCAAAACGACATGCCTCGCGCTCCTTTCACGCACCACCCACGCAAACGCGTGACACAGTCAGTTGTCGATTTTCCACACCACGCCTTCTCTCTTTCTTTTGAAAAACAACTTCTGCGTCCTCGATATAAACAAAAAACAAAAAAAGAGAACACTCGTACTTTCGGAACTCATCCAACGAGGAAAAAAAAGGGGGGTACTTTAATTTGACAACAAAAAAAGTATGTATAAAAAAGCATAGCCAAAAAAAAAAAAATAATAATTTGCAAACAATAAATAAAACAAAAAGACACATCAGTGGGTAATCTGTTTGTGAATCCAACGCAAATCGCTGAACCTCAGGTACCTCACGACTTTCCAATATCGCGGTCCGAGTTCTCGCAAGCTCTTGTACACGTTGCTGCGACTCTGCTCGTTCAGATGACTGACGAACGCCTTGATCTGGCCCATTGTCATTTTGACGTTGAGCGAGCGCAAATTGCCAAAGACTTTTTTGCCCAACAGACGATAAACTTTGAGACTTCGACAGTAGACACCGTCCAAATTAATAGTGTGCAATTGCTGGCAACGTTCGACTAGTCTCGTCATTAGTGGAGCTTGCAAGTACATTGTTGATCCATCTGTGTATGTAAAATGTTTACGCGTGTTGATTTTTCGTTGATTCGAGAATTTTAATCGTTGTCTTACTGTGTTTGTACGTTATTCGCAGTTCTTCCAAATTTTTGTTCGACAGCGATATTTGCCGCACGATGTTGTTCGTGTCGACTCGATTTCGTATCACGATCTTCTTCAGTAGACTCATTCGCTTCAAGTTGCCGATGATTTCCGACGACGCAGTCTTGTCGTCCAGTATCTACAAAAATCACACAACTCTCCTAATAAACATTTGTGTTTTTTTTTTTTCATCGTATCCTAACCTCATTTGTTTCAAATGTACAAGTCATACACTACACCTCGCATAATTGAAAAAAAATTAAAAAAATAAAATCATGAAGAAAATAAATAAAAAGAAGAAACAGATAATTCGTCAGAATCGTCGTAAATCAAAGCAAAGAACCTCGTACTCCTTCCACAGCGACGGATGCAGCGCGATAGACTGGAGTTTCCTCGAGGTGCGTTTGAGAGTCTCGAGATCGCGACAGCCAAGGTATCCCATAATTTTCAATTGAATTTCCACCGGCAACTCCAATAATCCATTGCTACATTCCGAAATCGTCGTCGTTGTCGTCGTCGTGGTTGATTGTACATTTTGCGAACAACGACGTTTCTTAGCTTCGCTTCTCGTCAACACACGGTAATCGCGAGTTACAGATGTATCATTGCTAATTTGACGTTTGATCGATCCACGACGATTGATTCTTCCCATTGCTTTTTTTTTTGTTCTCTATGATAACGACAATTTCGAAAGAGATTGCAATAGCACGCCGCGCATCCTTTCGGATTTTTTTTTTTTTGTTGGTCGTTGGATCCACTTCTCAATGCCCTATGTTTGTTTTTATTTTATTGGTTATACAAAACGAGAGTTATGTATTTTTCTTTTTTTGACAGAGTCACGTGAAATTCGCTGCGAATTGCATGCTTCGACGATGTAAACACGTAATATAACAACGTCGGTTCTCTCGAGACGAGAGAGAGAGATAATCGATATAATGCATTCTATCCTATACACACTCGCTCTTTGGCTCACGCCAACTACCGTATATACGAAAAAAACGTTCATGTTTGCGATATCTGTTGCATCAAATTTGCGCGTCACGTACAATCTTCTCGACGAAAAAAAATAGAGTTAAATATCAAAGTATATAGGTATGCCAGACAAACAAATTGATACATTTCATATCCTCCGAGCAAACATATATTTATAACGAATATCCCTCGTAAAATCATCCCTCTATCAAGTGAAAATAAAAAAAAAAAGCACGACCGAAAGTTCATTGTCCTTTATATTCTTTTCTGCAAACGCTGCAGCACGAAAGCTAAGCATATTATACCTGTTTTTTTTTTTTTTGCAACATCGCTGTTGCGGCTCGGCGCGCGGTTCTTCTCTGACGTGCGTGACGATGAGCGCTTGCATATATATAGATGTACCGTGAGTGGAATACACAAGTGTATATAATCTATACGCGAGCGATATTCTCTTCTGTTTCTTCGATCGACAATTAAAAAAAAAAGAAGAAAATTCAGACAAACGGCAACCTATAACGTAATTCAAAGATTTTTTTCTTCTAAAGCTGTTTATTGTATATGACGAAATCCAGAAAACAATACCTATTTTCTGGGGACCAGAATTGAAAAATATTTTATCGTCGCTAGGGCTACCGGACCTATTTCCTCTTCTTATTTAAGGTATATAGTGACGGAAAATGCTCGTGAACATTAGAAAAGTCTGCAGGAACTACTTTTTTCAGCATTTTTCCGATATTAATAACGAACTAAAAATGTAATTATTTTGCAGTTTTTTTGATAACTTACCACCGGATAATTATTTTTGAATGAAACTTTTTTCTGCGTAAAGGTCTTCTTTTTTGCTATCATTTTGATTGGTCAAAAATGTTTCTAGTGGTCTTAGAAGCCGAGAAATCAATATTTGAAGAAATGCCGTTTTTCGCCTATTTTCTGTGAGAAAAGCCCATTTGATTATAATGGGAAAATGCCAAAAAAGTAGTTCCTGCAGAATTTTCTAATGTTCACGAGCATTTTCCGTCACTATATACCTTAAATAAGAAGAGGAAATAGGTCCTGTAGCCCTAGCGGCGAACAAATATTTTTCAATTCTGGTCCCCAGAAAATAGGTATTGTTTTCTGGATTTCGTCATATACGCAGTTCTCTCTATGTGCGTGTACGTGTGTATATTCTGCTGATGAGACGGAAATACTTGGCGCGCATCTATGCTATGCTAGGTAGGTGGGTCGATTCCTCCTTTACCTCAGACACATCAGAGAAGCGAGTGCAGTGCGCATGTAGGCGAACTGAGCGAGCGAGAGAGAGAGAAAGAGCGACACACGCAAATGTAATCGACATTTAATTAGGTTAGCGTGTAAATGCAAGCTTTAATTATACATATGTACATAATGTTTGCCCATTTTCGTTATCTCGTTATTAGTAGTTTTTTTTTAGCAATGGCAAAAGGTGTGTGTAGTATACACACATATATATGTACAAAACCACGAGTTTAACCTCAACGAAAAATTGATTTTTCCGCGTTCAGGGGAGAAAAACTAGTTCGCGTATACATGTATTCAATGCCATCGTTGTCGCTCGACGGACAATCTTTTGCCATCGCGGGGGTTTTTCATCTATAATTTTCATGCGGCACGTGAACGTGCAATTTGACGTATAAAGAGGGGATGACTGTTTATAACCTTAACCTCGAGGGAGAGGGGTAAAAGAAAAGGGAAATTGATCGTTCGATACGCGAAGCTGAGGTTTATTTCATGTAATTGTTAGCTAATTATGATGTTTTAAAAAACTGTGTCGAGTATAGGCTGTGTGTGCGTGTAGTTTGTAATGAAGTGCACAATTGGCCTTCGACTAAGCGCGCTCCCAAAGGGAGTGTATATTGACAAAATTATAATTATAATTGGATTAATTTGTCATGTCATTCGATATGGTATTCAGCAATGATATTTCGAACTTGATTTGTCGCTCCATTAGAGTCATATAATCTATGCATCATTTGTCAATTTCAAAACCACTATACCAAAACAGAAAAGAATTCACCACGAATTAATACACGATTCAAGCTCGTTAAGTGAAAAAAGAAAACCTCCCATTTCATCGTGGCAATGCTCTACAAGTATATGCACCATACTATCGCATTAAAGCCCACAAGAATTGAAACGAGGCGAGGGTCTTTGTCTATGTGTCATTGGTTATATTCGCGACCTTTATGGTCGTTCGTTTTTTTTTTCTTTTTTCAACCGCGTGTCTCTATGTACATAAGAAGTCTTTTCTCTCGGTTGACCGAGTTCGAGTTCCTTGCTCGTATAGGACACATTACTACAACTACACACAGATACACGTGATTATGTGTGTGTGTGTGGCTTTTCTCGAACGCAGCTTTCGCCCGCGAGTTTCCGGATCGTATAATCCGTGTGGGTATTATATGCGCGCGTGGGATTCGCGCGCGGCTCTATCTTGTGTCCCGATGAGCTCCAACGATTGCGCCGCTCTTCGATGCACGACGACGATTAGACACTCTCATGTGTTTGTGTGTGTGTTGGATTGGATTGCTGTGGCTAAGGCTAACATTATCTGCATCGTGTTGCTTAGATTTTTTTTTTTGCGGTTTTGCAGAGGGTTTGACTTATGCTAATTCGAGTGGATTATATGGGCTGGTGAAGTTTTCAGAGATTGCGTTGGAATTTTTCGTGGGTTTGATGATTTATGTTAATTATTCTGGGATTTGATTTTCCGTGAATTTATCAACTGTCTTTCGCGATCGTATAAAGAGAATTTTGTAAAACAAAACGAGAAAATTAATACTATAGACGCTCGCAGTGATTGATTACAGCAAATAAAACGAAATCAAATATGAAAAATCTATCATTTCGATCTACTTACATATTTATCGATCTCGCGCGCAAAAAAAAAAAAAGAAAGCTTTTATATATAATGATAATATTGAAACAAGCCAATTTGCATTATCCGATCGACAATCGAGCGGCAATCCATGACTCATAAATTAATACACCGAAAGAAATCTACGTATCGTATTATCGCCCTTGATATACACGCTAAACTGTATACATATAAGTTTCTGTCTCTGACATGTCTCCCGCCACGCTTGACACTGTTGGTTAGTTGGTCGGTTGACCATGCGGTTTTGGCTTTTCGTGATTGAATTCGCAAACCCCGCTAATTCCACGCCAAGAATATACTCGTCGCAATCTTGATTGAATTTCCACCAACTCGCGGAGAGCTTATTATGGTTTTGTTGTTTCGTATGTTGATTTATTTCATTTTTATTACTGAAGATCGATGTTGAATTATTGCAGGTGCAAAATGCTGTCGCAGATGAAGAGCATCACATTGGGCAAATTGGAGGGTAAACGCTCGAAGCAGCTGATGTCGTCGTCGAGCTTGTCGGGCATGTCGCAACTGTCCAACAGCAGCGAGGAGGCGCTCGAGCCTTATGTTCACAAGCCTCTGCACGCTAACGACAAACCCGACAGGTGAATATTCGGATTTCTCTCTTTTTCATTTCGGGCTACCGTTTTGAAAATCTAATGTGTCATTTTATAATCGAGTGCTAGTGGGTTTCGAAAAGTCGTTTGATGACAAAAAGTGGGATGACGGGATATTAGAAATTTGCTAAGATGAAATCTTTAGGTTTTATTGATCGGTGAATTGCTCGTAATTTACGTACTTTCTAAGCGATCAATTCTCCAGTATAGCAGTCGTCAAGTTGAGAAACTTTAATGCACGCGTAGATACTTTCAAGACAAGTATTTAAACAAGCAATAAAATATCGGTTACACCAGACTTACGATCACCTAAAAAAATACAACGTTCATTTCTGCAAGAGTTTCTTGACCTACCTGTCGTCTATTTTTTTTTCTTTTGCATATTATTTACTAACAGCGATCTAATAGATCCTCAAAGAACCAACATGCGGTTACGCGATTCTCTCTTTTATTTTTTATTCGGCAGATTTCGTCGTTACCGATGTGCGGCGCCAGCTCTCGGGAAAGAACTCTCGTTGTATACATATATCTTACATATATCGATCGTTTCTCTCTCTCTCTCTCTCTCTCTCTCTCTCTCTCTCTCTCACTCATTCACTGTATTACCGTGCTTATCGAATTTGAAAGCCGTCAATTTTTCAAACCCACCGAGCGTGTTTCTCTCTTTCGCGGCTAAAAGTGGTCGTTTTATAAAACTGACAAGACTTGCACTTGCTTTTAATGAATGCTTTTGCGAAAGTTGACGTGTGCATTTATAGTATCTCGCCGTTGTCGTGTAGCTGTTAACGCTTCGATACCACTGATTTTGACGTTGCTATTGGTTTATTAAATTTCACTTTGGAAAATTTTCCTCGTGAAAATACAAAGGTGATTTACATTTAATCGTATTAATTACAATTAATTAATAATGCATCAGTCTCTCTCTCTCTCTCTCTCTCTCTCTCGCAAAAGCGGTATTATAAAGTGAAAACTACCCAGCATCAGCGAAAACGCAAACGAATATCGAATATCATAATCATGCAAATGGAAAGCAATAAACCCCCCTCGCGTCGAAAATCTGTTTGCGCAAACACATCACGAAACACACATATATGTATATATACACGCGCGGGGATACGAAAGAAAAAAATAATAATAATCACGAAGCGGACGATGCTGCATCACGCATATATGCAAAAATATATCGACCTTTTAACGGCTATAGTTCATTAGCACTCGGCGAGTATATATATATATTTCGCAACAACGTCGCACGAAATATTTAAATATAGAGAACGGAAGAGCAGACTCATATAAAGATTGTCGAAACCGCATCGAGGCCTTCGTCGTATGCAAAGTAGTTGAGGGTTTTTTTTGTTTGCTGCTTCCGTTTGAAAAAAAAAAGAACGTCTCTCTTCCTATTTTACGGCTGTGTATATATAAGTAGAAAGCGCGTCTAGCGGGTTCGCGCGCGAAAAAGCACGTGCCGATCGTCCGCGCGCACTTTGTACACTTCGCGCGCTCTCCGTTGTGTGCGGCTTTTGTTGTATTGTCAAGTGAGGTAGTATACTTACTGCTTTTGCGATGCTCTTTTAAGCGGATGATGTTGGAGATAGCCTTTTTGAGTTTATGTGGGTTCTTTTATGTGAGATTTTCTGTGATTCAGTATACATTCTTCTTTTTATTGGTAATATGATGGATTTTTAGTTACTTTACGTGAATGCGACGATTTTTTCAATGAATACATTGATGTAAAAGATATTTTTAGTTGAGAGGATATTAACGTTTTATAAGTAATTTTTATCAGAGATGGTTCTTACTTGATCCTATACCAATTCAAAATTCATTCAGACTGTCTGATTGTGAGTGCAGCTACATTTTATATCGGGAAGATAAACTATTCCCGAAAATTTGCACATCCATCCGTCTTTAAATAATTTCATCACTCAAATTGATTATTAATCTCAAAAATGTGTCTTTTCGCTCAAACTAAAACGTTTCGTCTCTAGCGCCGTGAGCTGCCGGAAATTCAAATGATTACTACCTCGTTTCTAAAGGGAAGTTTGTTTTAACAAAGTTCTCTCCTCTACGCTTCCTCCACTACTTAGTTTAATAAGTTACGTTGCCTCGATTTGAATTGCAGTCAGTTGCAATTTCGCATGCACTATGTATATGCTATTTCACTTTACAACGTCGCGACTGACAATTCACGAATAATTTTCACTGCACGTCAAATTTCGAGAATCGACATTAAACAAATTGTTATTTTATTTATTGCAGCGCGACGAAAGACAGAAGCAACGTGCAGTCGAACGAGTGGCTGTTGAGCGGACCGAGCGGCAACAAAACCCCGCTACTACGGTTCAAGTGAGTATACCATGTAACGAAAGCAACGGTTTTTCTTCTTTCTCTCTCAACCAAAAATGGAAATTAATGCTCTTCGCGCAACGCGCGCGATTTTTCCTTTTGAAGATGTTCCGCGCTGGCCGAGCCTCCGGAAAATCCACCTGCGAAGCAGCTGCACATGACGTACAAAATCTTCCAGACGGACACCAAATTGATCAACGTTCTCTTGCAATCTCACGGCCTAACCGAGGTATGTTCCATTCATCGTTACATAGGAATTTAGAAAAAAACAACAGAAGAAGTTTCGCTTCTACATAAGATTTTTTATTAATACGTAACGTCGTACAAAAGGATATCGCACACAAGTAATTTTTTTTTCGATACAATGAGTATATCGGCGTTATAACGAAGAAGGGAATACAGGATAATGGGAAGGGGTGACTATATCGTATAATTGACGCAGGTGTTATACGTGTGTATGTATATATATTTGATCGATCGTCGTAAAAAAACGAAAAAAAAAAGAGTATATATGTAAGGTATTGCAAGGTTTATTGTTCAATTTTTTCATAAATGCACAGACTATACAATGGCGTACTATGCTGTAGCTACATAAGATTCTCTACGTAGGTACACACAATAAGATATCTCATATCTGTTGATGTTTTTTTAGTTCTTCTTATAAATCTATATATCGCGAGTTACTTTTGTAACGATCGCTAAAAAGTCGGAAAGCACAAATCGATGCGAGATTACAATCAAGAGCTTACATGGCTAATACGTCCTTAATCCTATATGTGTTTTACGCAGCTTTTTTTCTTTTCTATGTCATCGTGTCGTCGCTGATGAAATTCACGAAAAGTTAATTGAGAAATATTCCCCAAAAAAAAAAACAAAAAAATTCTTGTTTGAGAATTTCACATTTTTCTCAACGCGTCATCGCAAAAAAAAAAACAAAAAAAAAAGTTCGTTATTGCAATCTCGATGCTATTGTGTCACGCAGCCTCGAGTTTCGCAATTATAATATACATAAAATATCGACTGGGTTGGGGCGGCGTCGGGGGTGTATGCGGGAACTGACGACGAAATATCGATAATACTGATGAATTGACAGTCCGCAGCTTTTGTTTTTTTTTCGTGGGAAGAGAACAAAAAAAAATTAAAAAGATAAACGTGAATGGCAGCTATAGAACGCAAAATAAAGAGAACAAGACAAGTCAGTCCGCTCGATGTCTTAAGTGCAACGTCGAGCGGACAAGTCGATCCATCGCTACTGAATACAATTGCTCCAGAACCAATGAGATCCAGGACACAAATCCACATCGAGATTCGCCTTGGCGAGCGTGTTCCTTAGCGTTCTAACACCCTCGCAGTCGAGTCCCCAATTGGCGAGATTGCCGATCCTCCTCAACTTGCCGCAACTCTTGAACATATTCAAGACCGTGGAAGCCGACACTTTGCTCGCCTCGTAGATGTAGAAACACTCGAGATTCTGCACCAGACTGTTTCGTTGCGGCTCGGCGCGTCGCAATCCGTACAATCCGTAGGACTTTGGTGGTTTGGCAGGTTCGCTGAGTAATTTCTCCAGTTGCTCGTTCGTCAGGTCGAAACAGCTGTGCACGTGTAGTGCCGTGAGTTCAGGTGCCAAGGATAGAATCTTCGTGATGGTCAGTGCGCTCACCGTTCTACCGAGTTGCACACTTCTCAAGTACTTCATGACGGGTGGATCGGGACCAGCTGTCCAAATCACATTAGAGCCGTCCTTGCTGAAGGTTCGCAGATTCGGACAGCTCGTGAAGATTTCCTTGAGATCGATGTCGAGTGGCACTTCGCTCTGAGCGATCCTCAGATCCAGTTCTTTAAGATTCTGTCCGTTGATCCGCAGATAGCCGTAGAAACCTTCGAGCCACTCCTTCTGCACTGGGATCCCATGGACACTCAACGACGTGACGTACGGGAACAGTCTCAACGCTTCCGGTGGATGATGTGGCTCGGATATGTGTAGTTTCTCCACTCGCGGACAGGCTTGCGCTAACAATTCCAATCTCGCGGGAGTGGTTCGCGAACTCCTCGCTTGGGTGAGGCTGAACGGTGTCTTGAAGTCGATCACACCGCGATTCATGATCTCCACCACACGGCCCATGTGACTGTACTCCGCCAGCGATTCCAATTGCGGCACGTGCATCAGCGCCAACAACACTCCGGCACTCGTCACTCCAGTATTGGCCACGTTCAAAACGCGCAACGTGTCGCACAGGAAATTCCGACTCTCGCAGTGATCCAGCAGCACCTTCTTGTTGTCGTGCTTGTCCGCTCGGGGATTCTTCATCTTCAATTTCGACAGAAGACTCTTGAGCTTGGACCAGCTGGTGGCTTCTTGATTCGACTGTCGCGGCGCTCGATCGCGAAACTCCACGTGCAGAATGAGCTGTTTGAGGCCGGCGTCGGTGACTTGTCGCGAGCAAGCGACGTCGAGAACGATGAGCTTCGGACAAGCTTTGCCCACGACTTGTAGCACCGTGTCGCTGGCGATGTTGCGCAAAGTCAGCCTCTGAAGATTCTTCATGTTCATCAGTGCGGACTTAAGAAGCTTGCAGTCCAACCTCAGCAGTGCAGATCGTGCAAGCTCCAACGACTCCAAACCAACTCCCTCGGTCGCCAGAAGTTTCAGCAGCGACGTCTGATGACTGCAGCCGTAGTAGCAGCACAAATTCACCTTCAGTCTTTTGATGTCGTGACCGAGCAGCAACGCCAGTAGATACAACGGCGCTGGTCCGGAAATCAACGTCGAACCATCCGTCGATGGTCCGTACAACATCCTCGACGTCTCGTCTATCACTTGCGATCTCAGTCTGGCCGTGAGCGCGTTGGCGTAGTACGGCCTGATTGTCTGCTTGGCGAAGTTGAGCACTTGGGCGGCCGACGATTCTTGGGACAGCACCTGTAGTCGACGGCACGTCCCGTCTAATACCTGGCATACTCGCTGCAAGCTCAGCGACTCCAGGCTGTTTGGCTGACGGTGGCCTGGCATTTTGTGCGTGCTTGTGTGTTGCCGTTGAGCGCTGCTGAAACATACATCAAAGTGATTGCGTTAGAGACTGGAGAGTGAAACACGGGGCAAAGAGGATTTCGCTCGCGGGATTATTGCGACTCAAAGCGGCGTGCGTTGAATTCTGAGGGAGGGCGCGCAAGTTTTACCGAAAACTTTTGCTTGTTTGATTTTTCTTTTTTTTTTTTGTAAAAAGGTTTTACGTTAGAGTAACGACGATAAATGTAATTTTTGTCTTGTCGCGACGAAAAGCTATTCTCAATTTTGTAATGCGTCGAATCGATCGATAAAAGTATATACACACAGAGCAAAGCGGAGAAAGTGTCGACGAGCCAAGTAGCCTCGAGGGCGGATATATAAATGCAATTGCGCGCGGGCGTGACTTTTCAAACGGCAAAAAGGCAAATCAAATAAAGTTGCTCGGTCGTAGTTGCGCTGCTTTTTTTTCTCTCTCGTCTCTCCTTCCGCGAGTCTTTTCATCGACAGACAGAAGTTCAAGTATGTAGAGGAAAGGGAGAGAACTCGTCGAGTGTTAGCGTCGCGGCGTTAATTTTGCCACTTATTTCAAATGACTATGTGTACTCGCGAACGCGTCGTAAACGATGGCTCTTCGCTGATAAAAGCGAATTGTTGTTTTTTTATGCATATATTTTTTTTCCGACACTGGACCGTTATAAACGCGTGCATGCTTATACAATTGTTGTTGCTTCGTCGTTTATTCTTTTTTTTTATTATTGTCGCGCGCCGTTATCTTTTTAATTACACGGCTAACCTTCTATCTTTCACGCGACACAACGTTCGCGCATAGTAATAATACGACTACCAACAACGACGTAAACATTATTTACGGGCGTTTATCTTCTTCTTCTTCTTCTTTTTTTTTCGCTGCTGCCGGAATATATATAAATATCCGTGGTAGATAACGAACGCTTCGTTTAAAAATAAATTCTACGGTTGATAATATGCAAGTAATTGAAAGGAAAAAAAAGAGAAACTATATTTATATAGGAAAAAAGAAGAAAAACGCGAAGGATATACATGTTATGTCGAACTACTCATCGTCTATATATTACGCCATATATACGCATTCACCATTACCGTAACCGAAAGGTATATAACGCAGAGAACGTTTTAATATTTACGACCGCGACCTTCCAAAAACTGGATGTACGCAATAAGTGCTCGAGAGGGAGAGAACTGAACCGAACTCTCGATCTCGTTCACGTGGAACGGCAACGTGCAAAATGTCGCGTACACACACACTCCCAGTGGTAACACGCTTTAATTAAATTTTTTTTTTCAGTCTCTCCTTTTTTTTCTATTCTTTCTTTCCACGAATCGAACACAACGTTGAAACGTTTTTCCCGAACCAGTTTTTCAACGCCGATGATTGTATAATCCAAGCGTTTTGAATAAATTTTCGAACTTCTGTTTGTTCGTTCACGTGTGTGTTTACTCTTGGCGAGTTATTTCCTTGATTGAAAATTTTCGAGAGCGTTTTAGTGGTCGACGCAAACGAGTTTTGCTAATTGCCACGAATATGATGTCCTGTCACGCAATCGTGTGTGTTTTTGGGTTTCTTTCATGATAAAGAAAAAAAAAAGAATCTGCATATATACATTTCGAATGCAACGCGGATCTATCGTATATTATTCGAGAAGCAAACGAAAACAAAAAATATATATTGCCAAGTGCGCCGCCATAAAACGTAAATTACGATTTTTGCGGCAGTTTTAATTAACCGGTCTCTTGAATTATTCATGCGTCTCATTAACATCATCATCATCTTCCGAAAGGTATTTTTACGCGCGACGAGATACCCATAATATCGATTAGTGAAGTATATAAGAGACCATTCACCTCTTTTTGTCGCTCTTTTAGGAAGGATATCCTTTCTTCCTTTTTTTATCCCCCCATTCCGCAACGGAAAATTAGCGAATAATTTTCCAATAACGTTCCCGTCAAAGATACGACGACGACGACAAAAGATCGTGTAATCGTGCCAATCATATAATGCGAAAACGTGACTCTCTCGCGTAACGGAGAGGAGGAACCAATTACGATGAAAATCGTATCGATATTATACGAACTCACGTGCTACGCGGAACTTATGTATATCTCGCTCGAAACCAATGATAATTAGACAAAAAGCTTGAGTTTATATACTAACTGCGCAGATATGGTTGATACACCGGACGATAGGACGACACGCAAGCGTCGCAGTTACATATAATAATATGTCTTTTATTATCTTTCGCGTGGGAGGAATACATTTTGTTTTACCTCGCCGCGATGAACTCGGAAATTATATTAGTTCTTTGCTCCGACCGACGCGATGTATGTGTCAGCAACCTCTCTTGTTTTAAAAGTCGCTCGGTTGTGTATATATATAAAAATTAATTTACGTATGCCGAAATTTGATTTTTTATTTTTTTATTTTCACAACGCGCAGCGCGGAATTTAATTTCCGACGAGAGAAAAAAAAACAACAAAGTTTTTTTTTTCGGGGGTAAATAAATTTGATAAAGTAATTTCGTGTGTGTGCCGCGGTATAGTGAATTCCGCTGCCTCATATAAACAAGTGGCGTTTTCCCGAGTGTGTTATCTCAACGTTTCCTCGTGCTATTTTTTTTTCTTCTTTTTTCGCTCTTTTATATACCGGTTTCGCGGCGTACATATATTACACACGTGCATTTGCACTTTTGTCACATAAATAAAAGCTAACTGGCCTCTGGCAAAGTCAACTAATTTATCGATGATTCCTCTCTCTCTCTCTCTCTTTCTCTTGCACAATTCTATCACTAAAGGATTATTTTCTCTATAATGTATCGTCTTTTTGAAAGAAAAAAAAATTGTTATTCGCGAAACGAAAGCTCGTTATCTTTTTTTATCGATTCGAAATATATCTATATCGAGCGCGAAAGCCGATATAAATTGCAAACAGTCAAGCTCGTTATCGGAGGATTTCAGCAAGCTTCACGTGTATATATACATGGAAAACTATAACGTATGCGTATATGCGTTCATGTCGAACTTCGTGAACTAAAACAACGCGACCTTTTGAAAAAGATTGTCGATAAAATTTTAGAGTTCTCGCGCACTTTCGATCTCCGGCTGAGCCGGAAAATCCTTTCCTCTCTTTCTCTCGAGGAGAAGGGAAAAATCGAGAGAAGAAAAAAAAAAAAGGCGACGCTTAAATCCGCTAAGCTGTTCAGGGCATTGATTGCTCTCCCGCGCGATGCTCTGCAATTTCGATAGTAAAGTACGACCGCGCTCGTCGATTATTCAATAGAAACCGTTGAAGTAAACCGCGCGTTTCATAATATTCACGCGGATGGTTATAGGGAAATGAAGAATTAAGCTCCGGCGTTTCTTCGTATTATTATCGGATGAATAACAAAAGCTCATGCTTCGTGTGGGAAAGATGCATCTGTAACGATGAAAAGAAAATATAAATCTCTGTGTGTGTACGTATATACAACATCTCTTGGGAAATATTCTTTTTTTTCTCTCTGCTGTTTTTTTTTTTCTTTTCAGCTGAATGATACATACACGCGATTTGTGCTTGATATACTACAATTACGCGCATCTGTAACTGTCATAATTCTCGCGCGCAATTCAATTTCAAATTCAATTAAACTTTGCCAGGGCAAAAAATCTCTGACCGTGTTATTACAGTCGGGCGTAGTGGCGCCTTTTCGACGACAACGACGTCGACGAAAAAGTACCTCGAGGAATTTTTGGACGTCGCCCAAAAATTTTGGCACACGAGCTTTTTTTTTTTTTTTGCACGATCGCGGCCGAGCTTTGCGAAATCGCGGAGTTTGTTTTTCAACGGAAAATTAGTAACGGGGTTTTTTGTTTTTTTTGCGTTGGGATGAAATTACGACTTGTGAATCCGGAAATACTTGAGTTGGAAATCGGTGAAACTGGCTAATGATAATATTCGCGCGGTGATAATTGCGATAATGGGTAGTGCTGGCAAACGATTTTTAAACGTTTAGTTTGTTAAAAATAGCAATTTTACAAAAACACCGACTTAAACAGAGATACACTTATTAAGCGAAGAAGCACTTGTGAAAAAAACAAATTACAATCCGACCTACTCCAAAAAAAAAAACAAAACAAAACTAATCATCGCGACTCATTCATCAACTCATCGAATCATCGTTATCACCTGATCGATCCGGACAGATTTCTTCGCACTCTCTCGAATTAGGCGTGCATACACACTTCTTTTTTTTTTTCATCTCTCTCGAAGCTGTCGTGTTATGCAATTAACGTGTGCGTGTGTGTGTGTGTGTGCAAAGCCAAGCACAAGAGCGTGCGCGCGAGTTACGTAAAGGAACCAGTATTTCGAGCGTGGTGGCGCCCGGCGAATTTGACTTTTATTTCGAGAACATAATATAGAATTCACGTGTGTGTGTGTGTGTGTGTGTGTGTGTGTGTGTATTATATCCACGCGCGTAAATCGCATCTTCCTTTTTTTTTCTTCTTTACTCCTTCATCGTCGAACATTACATAATTTCGCGGCTAAGTTTGTTGAACTCTCTCTCTTGTGCAAAAAGAAAAAAAAAACAATCGATAATTAGAAATATTCAAAACGTCACGCACTTGAATAATAATCCTTATCTCTCTGTAGAAACACATACATATACACACAGGTATAGAGAGAATATAAAGCGTCGTCTGCACTTGCACTTCACACTGTTTACACCGGCGACTAAGGCGAACGAACGAAGGAACGAAGGAACGAAGAGAGGATTGGCTCTGCGTATAGGTATATAGATTGACTTGCCGTGCGTGTGTGTATATACTTTCATTTCTCTCTTTCTCTCTCTCTCTCCGTCTTCAGCTCCGGCTGAGTAAGTGTATATAAACAAACGCATCTCCGCGAAAGAGCGAGAGAGAGAGAGAGAGAAAGATAGAGAGAGAAGAGAGAGCGCATCGACCTCTCACTTGTAATACCAGGCCGGAAAAGCGGAGAAAGCCGCTACGACGACTACTACGACGACGTCGACGACGTCGAAAGGAGGCTACCTACCTCTGGCACTGAACGCTGGCTATCCGATGATGAACTTCTATATGTATATATATACACACAGACAGAGACAGATATCACTCACACACACACATTCTCTTTTACTTGTATGTGTGTATGCGTACGTCAAGTGCGATTACCACGAGTATATACTATATATGTTATATACACACTCGAGAGAGAAGCGGCGACGACGGCTCGTGCTAGACTGGCTTGGCGCGCGTTCGCCCGCTCGACTTAACTTCTCCGTGCTGCCTGCCTGCCTGCCTGCCTGCGCGCGCAGCGACCTTCTCTTTCTTCTCTCTCTCTTCTCTATCTATCTCATACGAGTGCTATACTATACTCTTCGCGCATGAGAGAGAGACTTTTTCGCGCGCGGCTGACGCTTTGTTTTCCGTCGTCGTGCGTGCGTGCACCAAATGATGCGATTTGGTTTTTTACACCCTTGTTGGGAGGGTTTTTTTTTTAAATTGGGTTAGGCGGTGCCGAGATAATTCGCCCACGTTTTGTTTTAATGGAGGATATTATAGTCTTGGAGCATATGCAGAAAGTCATTGGGATTTGTGCACTTTATGTTTAGTTAAGATTGATGCGGTTATAGCGAAGTTTCGATGAATGAAAATCTACGGATATTGAAAATTATTACGCGATACATAGAACTTTGCCGATTGATTTTTCGATTGGGTGTTAGATTGTCCTTCGAATGTTTATGTAAACTCGATTGCAATGTTCATTTCGCGTCTCGACTTTATATTCTTCGCTTAATTTTTTTTTTTCCAAATTTTTTTTTTACACTTCTATTCAAACTGCAAGTAAGAAAAGCTCTCTCCTCCCACTCCGTTCCATAAATAAACTGATATGTCCACTCTGTCTCCTTTTTTTTCGCAACAGAGAGCTACTTTTCAAGTATCTGCTGCTGCAGCGAGAGAGAGAGAGAGAGAGAGAGAGAGAGAGAGAGAGAGAGAGAGAGATCTATGCTAAGATGTTAACTCTTCAACCTTACTCAGTACACCTTCTTTTGTTCGCGTGTGATATACGTGTGCCACGCAATTAAAATCGTCGGCAACAGTGGTCCACGCGAGAAGAGAGAAAGAAAGAAAAAAGAGGACTTTTTTTTTAGACTCCTTGTGCGCAGTATACGAAAATAAAGCATAGCTTCGAGAAAGAGAGAAGCTGACGAGAACAATTTGATTAACCTACATTATTCCCGACGGAAATCTTGGAAATATCTCTCGTAAAAACCCAATAAATATACGTTAATTCTGCAAAGTTAACTTGGGATTGTCTCGAGATATCTCTCGAAATACATCGAAACGTTCGCTTATTCATCGACGTTGTAGAATCGCAGCAGCAGCAGTGACAATTTATATATATATACACATTCTCGAACGATTTTATAAGCTTGAAATTGCCAGCTATATAGCGAGGTGAGCGGATCGTCGACCCCATTGAATGCATTATATAGACGCCGCGGTTCGGTATATTTTTGTTGCCGCGCTTGAAAATTGCATCGAGCAGTAGTAGCAACGGCACGATGTTACCCACAATGCAATCATTCATGTATATACCGAGAGAGAGAGAGAGAGAGAGAGAGAGAGAGAGAGAGAGAGAGAGAGAGAGAGAGACTCTTCTTGCTGAATTAGAGCCCACAGCTGGATTTGCCACGGTCATTTACTCGCGGATGATGGATTTCGACGTTGATGCGGGACGAACCACTTTTTCTTTTTTCTTTTTTTTTTTTTGACATGATGACTTTTTTTTTGCGGTTGCGTGTGGGTAGAATGCAAACGTATACGATACACAGTATATAGGTGTTCGAGAGTAAATTACGTTTATTCGGCAATCAATCAAGAGAGAGATTGAAAATGAAAAAAAAAGAAAAAAATTCTTTATCTCGCGACGTTGAATCAGCATGTTAAACATCACCGAGCTACGAAGAGAAAATTAGCCGAGAGAGAGATACAAATTAGCGAATTAACGATCTGACAATTAAGACGTAATAATTAAAGGAGACGATTCGTCGTCGTCGTTGTTGTGTATTCATCAGCATTAGTATTCCCACGCCTCGCGATAGCGACGTACGTATATAATCACTCGGCTGGTATCGTGCATTTCGATCGAAGAAAATACACACACATATACGAGCGCGGAATTCCCAACGCGTGGTGCACGCGACTTTTGATTACAATTTCTTTCTTTCTTTTTTTTTTATTTCGTTGTTTTGATCGACGAACGAGAGCTTTCGACGCGCGATTGGAAAAATTGACGTTGCAAAAGAAAACAAAAAAACCGATTGAGATTTTGATTGGCGAGAGTTTACGATGTTTTTGCGATTTATCGCTGTTGTAGCAGACTTTTTTTTTTGTTGTTGCGGATGTTTTATAAGGTACGAGAACCTAATACCGCCACTAAGATTTTAAACAGCCATAACTTTTCACCGTGAACGAATTTTTTAATGCACGTGGATTCATTTAAAAGCTGACCGTTTACCCTTTAAAATGATGCCTCGCACGATTAATTTGATGATGTTCAACCCAAGTTACCACACTTTGAAGAAAGACTCTTATTTTTTGTGTAAAAAAGTAAGTATACCTAATACCGCTACTACAATAGAAAATTGTATTTTGGCAGAAAAAAAAATTGTTCGATACTGAAAAATAACTTCCGGTATCAACATTTATCATGAAGACGTGCTATTTTCATATGATAAATTATGTGGTAATGTCTTGATTATTAATTAACTCTGGTTTAAAAAATAAACTAGAAATTGACCATTATACGTTGATAATTGATCGAAGTGATTTTTTTTTAGTTCTTTTAAATTTTCGTTTCTCTATTTGAACAAAGAAATGCAAAACTCTATTGAGAAAAATATAATTGAAATTTTTACCCATCGTTTACATAGGATTTTTGAAAGTGGCGGTATTAGGTTCAATCGAATGAAAATAGTAACTGGGGCAGCATTTGGCTTATTTAAGCACATAAAAATTATTGACGAGTGATTTTGAAAGTGTAAAAGAAGACGAATCGAATGGTGTCTCGAAATTTTATGCTTAGGCATATTAGACTAAATAAAATGACATATATCCGTGCATTGGAAATTTAGAGAGTTGGAAAGTGTACACATCTAGAGCATAAAACTGCTTGCGTAAAGGGAATTTCGGATTCGGTTAACAGTATAAACATAATGTCACCGCGCCGTACCGTTGTAGCAAGCGTACATTTGAAATATGTACCAGCAACTGCAGGTGCATAGGTACACGTACCTTACTACTTGAGTTTATCAGTGGAATTGTACGATGTGGGAGAAAGATGAGTTTTTGATAATGAAGGTTTTCGCGGAACGCGATGTGATGATTATTGATAATCTGCGAGAAAACAGATAATTAATGCGAACTTTGAAAAAGAAAGTCATCTCGTGAGTCGAATGACTAAACAAGCATAAATAAGATGTCCAAATTAAAAAAGAGGATACAGGAAGCTTCTTAGACTCCAACGATTGGGAAATATCCCAGCTAATATAAAAATAAACCACCGAATTGATTAAAATCTCGCATATCATTCCTAAAGAAGAAAAAAAAAATAAGCCTCGCGAAGAAAAAAAAATGGAAGAAAAGAAACCCTGAAAAAGTTATTAACCGCAGAAGCAACGGCAGCGACGAGGTCGACGTCCTTCCCCTTTTATATTTCTCTTAAAAAGGTCCTGCTATAGTAGCGAATCTCGAGCAATAAACACACGGTGGTTTCTCTGACTCACAAAGTTTCGTGTGGGAGAGAAAAGGAAAAAAAAAATATATCAGCGATGCTTCTCGTCGTCGTTATCCTTGATAGCACGTTTGTTTCTCGCGTCATCGCGTTCGCTGCCTCATAGCCTCATTTGCCAAGCCGCGGCGCATTGCCTCGTTTATCGCCTCTGTTTTTATGGATTGCCCACGAGCGCGATGACGTTTTCGTGCTTTCATCCGCTGCTGTTGTTCTTTTCTTCTTCTTCTTCTTCTCCTTTTTTTTTTGCGCGCTTTTAATTGCAAAGTCTCGTATTTTTGTCTGCTTGTTAAATAATTTAGCGTTGATTTCGCGGCGAACGATACGACGCTTTTATTCGTTGATTCGCCGATTTTCGATAGGAAAGTTTATTCCAAGCTTATATACAACGTTTTCAAATTTTCACGAGTATACATCCATTGCAAACTCGTTATTTATTTCGCAGATACGAAAACAAGTCATCCCCCCCGCGAAACAGAGAGTTGCGAATGCAACATCAGCGAACTTGCCTCGCGAAATAATTCACAAATTGATATTCCCCCGAGGTATATATACGTGTATAATCCCTTGGTTAAAGTTCGCCAAACTTCCCCGGCGATCAACAAAACTTCCATCTCTCACTCTCTCTCTCTCTCTCTCTCGAGTCAGTTATATACAAGCTCGACTCGATCTATGTGCCTTTACTTCCTTTTTGCGCAATTCCGCGAAGCCGATAGAATCGCAAATTGCGAAGCTGTTATTCCAGATGTATTATAGGTATGCGACGAACACCCTCGATTGCTATATATAAAAGAATGCGTAGGTGAGAGAGAGAGAGAGAGAGATTGCGGAAATGAGTTCGACGTGTGATTACATTGCGGTATAATAATCTTAGAGTTTCTGCTATTAGTTCGACGTGGATTTCGCGAAATGTTAATTGCCATTCACTTTTTTTTTTGTAACGCATTTATTATCATAAACAATTTTTTCTCTCTATCGATTTCAATTAACGCTCGCGATGATAATTCAAGCAACGACGACACTTCTTCCGTTTAGTTGCGTCACGCGGAATAATAATAATAATTCATGAAGCGAAATCAAGCGTTATAATACAAAATTAACAATAGGTCTCTCGGCACACTCTCGGTGTATGTCATTTATCATTATTTTACATAATCGGAAACCTATCGGAATTCTAATCCATTATTCCGAAAGCCGATCGCGTAATTTTGAAATTTTAATGTCGTAATCGCAGGACAGCATCTTTCTCTCTCATCTATTGCGGCATATATGTATTATTATAGAATTAGAAGATACGTCGATTCAAAGAAGAAGAAGAAGAAAAAAAAAGAGCAATCTTTATTCATTAAAAAAAAAATACTTAGACCAAGGTTTCGACGTAATTACAACTTCTCTTTTTTTTTCGTGCGGATAATAATTTCCTTCGCGCGCCGACTACTTCTTTCTCGATAATTATATCGATGAAAATCGAGTGTATTCCCGGGAAAAGGCAATTTTTTTTTCTCGTTTATAACAAACTCATGACTTTCGTTCGCGAGGTGCATGACGTGTCATTAATGTTTGCACGTGGTTTAATAATGACACGAGATTCTATATGTACGTTACAAGACCTCCATAAAACTTGACACACACACACAAGAAGCGAAACTGTGATTTGAGGTGAACGGATGGAAAACTTTCACGCGTCTCTCTCGCGCATATATATACACTGACCTATCTTCTTCGTTCGATCGTTACACAATTAACGAGTCTTCTACCATAATTATATACACACGTATACGTTTGATTATTATCGCTCGTTCGAGAATAATGACGGCTTTCGTCTTCGAAAATAAAAAAAAAAATGAAATCGTGTCATGAAAGTAGGTTTTCGCATCTTCTTACTTTTTTAATACTTTACGCGATAAATCAGCTGATCGTTGTCGTATATAACTTTAACGTGCACTGTAAAAAAAAAAAAAAAGAGCGAGAGAATAATTTCAAGTACGCGAACTAAACTCGCGTCGACGTCAGTCTTCGGGAAGTTGAAAACGAAAGAGAATTAAAAAAAAGAGAGAAAAGAAGGAATTTATGAGGTTAAAGCAACGGTTCGAGCGTACATACGTCATTACCCATATATCGCTTTGACCATCATTCATTCAATAACAATCCATTTCGAGTTTGATGTTTGTCTCTCTCTCTCTGTGTGTATGTGTGCGTTATGTATGACGTAGTTTTAGCTCGCAATTTATAATAGAAAGCTCGCTCGAGCGGGCAGGTGCAAATATTGCTATTGACATTTCCGTTGGGGCGAAATTGAATATGAAATTGGGGTGCGAGGGGTGAAAATATTTCCGCGTTGAGTTTGTATAATTGCGAATTCTGCACACTCGCAAGCGTAAACTCGATGTGCGTGTGTATGTGTAACGAACGAAAACTCGCGGAAGTTGTAATTTCGAACCAGCGATGACGTCAAAAAGAAAATTTCTTTTTTTTTTTTAAATTCTTTTTATACGTGGCGCCCTTCGTATTATTATCTAGCGTCACGTGCCTCTATATATGCGAGTCCAAGAAAGTTGACTTGAATGGCAAATGAACTTCTGATCCACTCGACGACGACGGCACATATATACTCTACTCGTTGAGATGGAAAGCGTGCAAGACGAAGTGACAAATATAAGAGAATTCGTGCCCCGCTTGCATTCTTTTTCTCTCTCTTGTCTTTTATTCTTTCTTCTTCTTTTCCTTCTTTAAAAGGTTTTTCTCTGAATAGTTTGTCGTCGTTATGTAAAACGCGATTACGGTTTTTTTCTTTTTTTCCGTTGCTCTATATACGTTCCGACTGCAATTTCGATGTAACGTCGAAATATATAACTTTTCCGTTTGGATTGGCGTCTACAGGAAGAAACTATAAAACGAATGTGTTTTTTTCTCTCTGCTCGATACTATAATAGAGTATTTGTTTTATTAATTTCCTTCCTTTTTTTTTGCCGTCTATGTTGTTTTTGTTCGGAAATAACCACATGAATGCACAATTTCGAAAAAGAATAACAAGCGTGATGCAATCAAATAAAAAGCTCGTTATAAATATATATATTTTTTTTTTTCGAAGAAAACAAAAATGATCGATAAGACTTTATTTCGCAGCGTGGAGTTTACTGACACGAAATAAAGAGAAGAAGAAAAAAAGTAATTCGCAAGGTGCAGCGTTATTATCACCTGTACAAATCATGTAAAGCGAAGCTTGATAATCTCATTAAGAAGCCTTCGCGAAACGTAAAACAAGAAAGCTCGAGGCCCCTACGTTGTCTCGTAAATAATCATTTAAAAGGAAAGAGAGAGACAAAAAAAAGCGAGCCGCCAAAAGAGCGCGCACGCGAAAGTACATCGCTCGTAAATAAAACTTTTTGAAAAACGCCTCTTCCTCAAAACCGAATATGCTTCCGTCTATATATGGTTCTTTTTTTTTTGTTTTTTTTTTGCGCGGAAAACTCGTTTTGCGCTATAAGCGAGAGTTTCGTTGACGTTTCCGATATCCGGAGATTTGTTTTTTTTTTCTATTTTTTTTTTGAACTTTGACGAATCGAAAACGATGCATCGTATATTGGTTTGATATCTTTTTCAATAAAAGTCTGATATTTTGAACGCGAAAGTAAGGATTAAATAAATTTTGTGCTTCAATAGGACGGATGAGTTTAATTACTCGGAAAAAAATCTATTTCCAAAAGTCCGATATATCGATTCATGAGGGTTTATTTGGAAACTCGGTATAATAAGCTTACAAAATGATATTCCCAATCAAAGCTGCTTATTGAACTTCAATAAACTCTGCAGCAGCAGTAGCACTTGCTTTCAATTATGTATCGACGTTCGTATCTATAATTCTATAACTTGATCAGTATTCAATACACACAGAATTGATAAAACTGAAATTATATTCAATCATTATTAAAAAAATTCTATATTTTTCACGACAAATGATCGTTACATCTTTATGTTTCTAGGCAGTACCTAGACTTAGAAGGTACAAGGTGATATCGAAATTGGTAAGCAAACAAAGAACAAACAAACAAAAAAAAAGTGCACCGACTAAAAAAAAAGTCACATAAGTGTCTCTCTCACAAGTTCTCACCCACTTTATATACACCCTTCAACAAAAAAAAAAAAGAAACAACAGCGCTTTAGCGCAAAGTGAAAGTATTATTAAAAGCGCACTTCATAACCATTAGCTTGGCTGCCGCGAGGAGGTAGATTATAAATAATTTTGTCGAGAGAAACTCATTATATTTCACCGTGTGGAACGAAAGTAAAAAAAATAAAAAAAGAAAGAAAAGTAAAGAAGGAAAGAGACAAAAGAAGTCCAGGAAAGGGAATGGCCATAGTACTCGTGGCGCCAACACCACCACCACCACCACCGGCAGCGATGTATATATATCACGATTTGAAACAAAGAACTTCCGAATAGCTTCCCTCTCTCTCTCATCCTATCTCTTCTTCTTCTTCTTCGTCTTCGTTTTATTTCGTCCCTTCTCCTCGCGGCTACTCGACTTGAATCCTTCTCTTCTTTTATTTTCCGTCCTGTTCGCGAGACCTGTTTCCAATCTCCTTCCTCCTGATACATACATCTTTGTTCAATTTCGTTGAAAAAAAGAAATAATAAGTGTGTCTTCTTTCATTCATCAATCAATCATTCACGACTATACACTTCGCAACTGTCAAAAAGAGACATCGATGTTAATTCACCGCTAACACGTCCTTCAAAAAAAAAAAGCAGTAGTAAAAAAAAGCACACACTACACACACTGACGCAAACTATATAAGGAGTCCTTCGTTGGCTTTATTACGTGTAATACACACATACACACTTCGCTGCAAGTCGAAACAAAGAATCCCGTTATCCTATGTATGTATATATATATAATATACCTATACTACTACAACTATACAATCCGCGCGATATATGTATATGTATACAACAAGACCGAAAACCGCACAGCGAGTTTTACTTGCGCGCAGACGCTGCTGCTGCCGTTGGCTTTTAATGGTGGGAGTGGATGACCTTAGAAGATCCGTGACTTGAAAAGCCGAGTACAACTACCTACCTACGTCGGTGTGCTTGCTTGCTCTTTCTCTCCACTCGCGTCATTCGCTTTTGCTTCCGGATACGGCGGACGACTATTTCCACCGGGCTGAGAGAGATAAGCCAACAGAGAGTTTGCACCGAGTCTACATGTATATACGCTTTTGTATGGGAGAGAGAGAGAGAGTTGAGTGGAAATTATTTCGATGACATTTTCCGTTCAAAATTTTTCGACGAATATAAAATTGTTGTAGTGAAGTACCAACGTGACTTCGCTATTATTACTTTTTTATGACGATGCTCGGAGTTATCGAGCGGCGAAACTGAAAAGCGTCGCAGCTTTATATATACTTTGCGCGAAGATGACGAGCTGCCAATTAGTCGCGAACTTGCGCGAAGGATGGTAATTATGTAAAGTTTCTATCGGATCGATACATTCACAGAATGTTCAAGCTATATATAAAACAGGGTATATATACCTGTGTGTCTGTGTGTGTGTGTGTGTGTGTGTGTGTGTGTGTGCGTGCGTGCGTGCGTGCGTGTGTGTGTGTGTGTGTGTGTGTGTGTGTGTGTGTGTGTGTGTGT
>JAWWMK010007469.1:0-27632 GCA_035047105.1 Galeopsomyia nigrocyanea
CAATATTCACGAGCATTTTCCGACACTATATACCTTCAAAAAGAAGAGGAAAAAGGTCCGGAAGCCTTAGCATCAAACAAATTTTTTGCCATTCTAGACCCCACAAAAATGTGTTTTTTAAAGGATATCGTCATATATGGTCGAGAGAACGTTTCAATATCACAAGGATTTGACTTTTTATTTTCATAATGATGATGACGATAGTTTTACAGTTAAATGACGCTTCCGGTTGATGCCCGTATGCTAAAATTGTAGCGATTTAACGATGTAATTTTGAGGCGCGGTTATAACATATACAAGCGCAACTAAACTGGATTATCGAGTTTATTTTTTATTATTATTTTGTTGCAAAAAGTTTCAGCGGCGGAGGATTTTACAAAGTACAAAAATAGATGCAGTGAAAGTATAACGCTAGAGAACGAGAAAATAAACAGATCGATTGGAAAATGAAGAAATTATCCTCGCTATTTGGTACAAGGTCACATAAAAACGCAGAGCTCGTGACTTTACACCGCATAAAGCACCAAAGGTATGTTATATCCTTCGAGAAATCGCTCGCGTACGCAACACACTCAAGCATCATTGTACCTCCCAAAAATCCACCCACGAGAGACAAAAAGAAATCGCAAACTAGAAAGTGTCGTTCAGGTGAGCGATGTTTATGCGTATGTAAAACGCCCGCGCGCTTAAAATAAAAAAAAAGCGTGAGAGAGAAATATGGCGGCGACTTACTATGCCTCGTCGTCGAGTTCGATGAGCACTCGACCCGAGAGGAAATGTCCAGGAAAGTAGAGGAGATTGGTGTTCTCGAAGAGTATGAGAAATTTACTCAATTTTCGCGTCATCGTGATGATTGTTATTTTTGGTCGTTGAGTGAGTTAGCGATGTTCCATCGTCGTCGTTCGTCCGCCGCGCACGATCACCAACACCAACTGGCAACGGCAGCACACACACAAAACTTTTTTACCGAGCGCACAGCAGCAGCAGCGATCGCCACCTCCTCCTCCTCCACAAGCTCGTCCTGCCCATTCTTGGCGTTGAGCTCACTTTCGCCTCCCCCTACTCTTCTGTCTCTCTCGCTATGTGCATTCCAGGTGTGAGCTCTATGTGTGCGAGAGTCCAAGAGAGTCTTGTTGTTACCTGCCTGTTGCGCGAGAGATGTTACGAGAGAAGGAGAGAGAGAGGAGCGCGCGCACAGCTGCAACCAGACGGATTGCAGTGGGGAATACCTGATGAGCGCGATTTGAATGCCAGCGCTGTTGGACTGTTGTTTGCTTGTGTGATTTTTGTTTTTTCATTCTTCTCCATATTTAGCTCGCAATTTATTACAATTGTTTGTTGGAAAGAAATGAACATGAGATTTTTTTTTCATCCTTAAAAATATTGGTATATTGAACTCTATGAAACAAAATTATTTACAGATTTAAGAATATTCAGTTCCTGAGCAAGTTAGGAAACTCAGATAGTTCTGTATAGTTAACACACGGTGATTATGATAATAGTAATTCGTCATTTTCTCAAAAAATGATTAACACGGTAAATTGTTATCAAAAATTATTCCAAGTTGCAATAAAACCGTAGAAAGTCGAACGTAAAACTGAATTACATGTCAGCTGTCAGATATTCGTATGCTTCTTTCTCGGTGGCTTTCTTGGCGTTCTGAGCCTCGAACCACTTTGTCTCGTATCCATTACTGCGATCGAGACCGTCCCAGCGGTATCCGGGCCTGATACCAAATCGATTTGGCATGTAAGAACCTTCGTATTTTGGTTTGTCTGTTAATCAAATTATAAATTAATTATCTGTGTCGATCGAAAGAAAATGAAAATATCGCATTTGAAAATTAAAAAAAAAAATACCTGGTGCTCTTTTGCCTTCTTTTATCTCTTTTTGTTTTATGTATGCCAGCATAGGATCATCCTCTCTTTCCACCGCGCGAAGTTCACGCTCCAAATCTTGATCATCGGCATATCTTGCGAGAGGTTTATTCATCTCGTGTAAATCACTTTTCAGTCGGTCTTCTCTATCCGCGCCCTGTTTTAATCTGTAATTAACAAGTCGTGTTATTTTAAATTACATCATACGCGTGTTTCCTCAGCATTAGTAAAAAAAATTGTTCAACTTACCCTTTGCCCCACTTGGCGTATTTCTCATTTATTTCATCTTGTTCCTTTTGTCTTTCTCGCTCTTCAGCAGCGTTTTGTTCCAAATCGCGTTTCTTTCTACCGCGTACTACCGTCGCTTGTCCGCGCCCGCTTTCTTCTCTACTCATCTGGAAAAATATTCAACGTGTTAATTATTTATCAAATACATCGACATAATCAGTTTATAATAAATATGAAAAATATTTACGTTTCTCAACTGCTCTTCTTCTCGGCGTTTTCTTTCTTTATCCTCCTCCATGAGAGTTTGCAAATTTGTCAATCCAGCTGACCTGCCGTCCAACATTTTCTTTTTCTTTGTTTGACTTGTTACTGAAGCTGCTGGTGATGCGCCTCTTTCATCATTTTTACGATGAGAATCCATCCTCTGACTTCTAATCGGACTTCGTGACTTCCTTCTGTCATTATCCCATCTAGATGAACTCGATCTCGAATCAGAATGTTTGCTAGACCTACTTCGTTCAGAACTATGCGATGTTTTTGGATCATCGTCCCATCGTGACTTTAATCTCCGATCATAATACTTTTCTGACTCGCCACGTTCTTGTCTTGAATTTCTTGGTGGGCTAAGGTCAGAATCATAATTGGTTTTACTTTTGCGGGAATGTATGTCTTGCCTGGATTTGCCGTTTCTTGGTAAACTAAGATCTGAATCATATCCATCTGAGTCTTTAGAATGTTTGGACTTCTTTGGTCTGGGTGGACTGAGATCAGAGTCAGACTTATTTTGCGTCCTTGAAGATTTTGAGTTTGTTTTTGATTTGACATCATAGTCATCATATCTAGTATTTTTATTTTTACTTGGCCTTGGAGGGCTCAAGTCAGAATCTCGACTTTGACTCCTTTGGCTATTCCTCGATGGAGACTTGTTCTTCTTTTTAGGTCTAGGAGGGCTTAAATCAGAATCACTATCTTGTCTCTTCTTGGAAGTATTTTTACTTCTAGATTTCCTTTTCTTGGAATCACGTGGAGGGCTCAAATCAGAATCACTATCCTGCCTCCTCTTGGAAGTACTTTTACTTCCAGATTCTTTTTTCTTGGAACCACGTGGAGGGCTCAAATCTGAATCACTGTCTTTCTTTCTCTTGTCTGAATTTTTTCTTTTCATCTTCTTTGTGTCATAATCCGAGCCAGAGTCTTCTGAATCTGATGATGAAGTACTATGTTGCTTTTTTCGTTTCTTTTTAGATAATTCAGTCTTTTTTTGTTTCCTAGATTTTTCATCTTCGCTATTATCAGAACCACTGCTACTTGCATCCTTCTTTTTCTTTGATGCCTTGTGTTTTAACTTTTTTTCTAATTTATTAGCTTTTGAACTAGATTCACCATTTGCTTGAGCAGTTTTCTTAGATGGTCCTACTTGCTGAATAGCAATATCTCCAGTTCCATCGTCAGCTATGACTTTCCACCTTCGTTTGTTATCAAAATCTACTGGTCCTCGTTCATCAATTATGCCAACAATCTGTGGTGCATCTTCCGTTGCATTGAATATGCTAATTTCGTCATCGTCGATAGTTGTCAGTTTTCTCAAATCAATATCGTCATCAATTATTTGAACTCTGAAAATGAAGCATTACACATTTTTTGTCAATGTCTACAAATTTATAAATATTGAAGTAACTGAAACAAGTTTAGGTCAACATGAATAAAACGTTTTTGAGTAAGCTCATACATTTTTGTTTAAGTGAAAAACAATCTAAAAAAGCAGTCATATCTCTTAACTAGAACAATCGACCAAAGAGGCAAAAAGCCTGTGACTATTTATTTGCGAATATGATAGCCTATTCTTTATTGCAAAAATTACACTACTATTCTTCAAAGGTTTCCCATGATTATTCTCAAAAAATTGTTTATACTTCATTGTTTCACTTGTCAACGGATTGTATAAAACTTTTTCAAGTTTTCTTCAAGAACCCATTACACTGAGATAACCTAAAAACAAGTTTCATTGAAAAAATTGTTGATGAAAGAAAAGGATTATGAAATTTATACACACTTTTTCGGTCCAACTTTCATTTTCTTCTTTTTCTTTTTCTTTTCATCATCTTTCTTAGAAAGATAGCGCTTCAGGTACTCCTTTTGGTCAACCTTTTTGGCTTCCATCGAGAGGAGATGTTAGAATTTGGAGTTTATTTACTGAAACAGTAGACACAATTATAACTGAGATAGTGGTAACGTTTAAGAGCTATTTTATTATTAGTTTTTTAGTTTTAGTGTTTGATAAATATGTAATAATCATGTAGTATAACAAGTTGGTTTGGCATATCAACAAACACTATTTTTCAATTTAAAATAAGTAAATGAAAAAAAATTATGATCGTTCGTAACGCACTTTCTAATATGAACAAAGAAAATCAATAAAAATGTACTTACGCGTCAATAAATAAGCTCAACTTTGTTAACAAAACTTTATGACAAATATACGCGTCGACGTAGATATTATTTGAGAGGTTATGTTTTCATTTTCACAGCAGATAAAATTTGACATTGGTATGTTGGCAACAATGAGCCTTCCGCAGGTGGTAGTAAAAATTCAAATAAATTTCAAAATTCAAATATTAATATGTAAGTGTAAGTAAGGCAATCTAAATAATATTTATTTACTTCAAATTTCTAACCACTTTTAGTGTTTTTTTTAACGTACTGTCATTGTAAACTCGATAAACTATTTTAAAAAATCGTTTAAAAATCACACAATTTTCTAATTCGAGTAAATAATGTTTACATTAGCGCATAATAAGTGCAGAAAGCACCAATCCATCCACACACTCATTTATTCGCAAAATTTAAACGACAAATTAGCTACCCCCATAGTAATTAAGAATTAAACTTGAACAAAGAAAAAAAAAGTCTAACACAGTTACCCTAATAAATTCAAATCTACTGGTAAGCCCATCCAATCGAGCTGATAACAATAGATCCATCGATTTCGAGAAAGTCACGTTCGTTTAATCGGCTTAAGTACTCGCATATACAAATGGGTGGGGTTTTGCGCGTTCGTTCGCTGCTGCCGCGAGTATGGTGTATATAATTTACTCGCGACAGTTAAATAATGCGCACTTTACGTGACGCATCCGAACATGCAGGGCATAAAATTTTCAACGCAAGTTTTATTTCCGCGTAGCCTACAACAAAACATTATATGCAATATTATTCTTCGAAATCAAGCCAAGTAACTACTGCCACTTCGTATCAATGACAACTGTATACACCGTCGAAGGCGATTTCATAGAATAGAGCAATTACCCTCGACACGTGTATGTGTGTTTTATTACTGGAGGACAGTTTTTATATGAACGTCTTTGGATATAATTATTTTTACACCTTGCGCGCTCGCGCGATCACAACTTTTGCAAAGTTGTATTTGTGTATGTTCGTCGATCGATCAAACATTCATGGATATATATTAGCGTTGAAATATATATCAATGACGTGGGGTGGCGCGTATTCACACACAGCTGACTATGTAATTATCGGCAATACGTGTATAAAGCAACCGCGAAGAGCTGCACATAATAAAAATAAGCGCCACCCCTGTGTGGTTTACTCCAAGGACTGTACATTATTAAACACTTTTCTCTTGCTCCTTGTCGCAAAGTCAAAACTTGCGGTGAATTTCCACTGCCATTTATTCATATAAAAAATGCACACGTTCGCGCACCGTCCGCATCGATAAGATAGATTACATACACGTGTTGAACATTCAGGTAAACGATCTCATCAACGAAGATGAACGCGAACTGAGAAATAGAGAGAAAGAGAGAAATCGGAAACGTTCACGATGGGGGGGATGATCGTCTGAAAACCGGCGGGGGCGCTTTTATATATACCGAGTCGGGCGCGCGCAACACACAAGTATATATCTGTATAATCGAGCGGTGGTGGCGGCAAAAGCAAGGGCAGGGTCGTCGGCAAAGCGAGTCCTTCGCGCTACTCAGTTGTTGTGCGTCCCGCGCCAACGTCGAGCGTATCGCTCCCTTTCTCTCTCTCTCTCTCTCTGCCTGTGTGTGATATAAAAAAAGTTCCATGTTCTTTTTTTTTTAATAAATGCAAATGAAAGAATAGCAACGGGATAAAAAGAAGAACAAGGTTGGATTACGAACGAATGATAAGAAACAATTCGGCTAACAGCACGTTGTTGCGTGCGACGACGACGAGGGTGGAGAAGAGAACGATAAGAGGCCGCTACGATAATAACTGCGTGGTCAGCGCGTGACCGAAAACTGCCAGAAGGGGGAAGGGTCAAAAACCAGGACACGCGCGTCCCCTTCGCACACGCTTATATTTTTTTTGCTTTTTCTTTCACCTCCTTCTCGCCAAAAAAAAAAAGCTCGATTTACTGCCTACTTACTCACTTTTCTTCATCCTATGCTTCCTCCTTGCGATCAAGCTTCGATTAATACTTGTAATACTCGGGAGGTTTAACTCGACACGTCTCTGTGTTGTTCTGTGCGCGTGCTGGAGGATTTGAGATCCGTTCGATGTGTACGTGCTTGTTATTGTGAATCGCGGACGCAATGGGATGCAACACGAGCAAGGAGAGTGTACAGCAAGCTGTCGACGACGTCAAGGATGATGTGAAAGATGCCGTTAATACGGCTAAGGATAACGTCAAAGATGTGGTCAGCACGGCCAAGGATAACGTCAAAGATGTGGTCAACACGGCTAAGGATATGGTTGGCGATCTGATCAATGGCGAGACTAAGAATGGCGGTGTGTATATTTTTTTTTTATTTTATTGCCGCTTAAACTTCAATTTTCATGCACACGCGACTACTTTTGGACGATGCTAGTTTTTTTTTGTTTTGTTTTTGTTTGTAATTAACTCGAACGAAAGCTTACGTGTGCTACCGCAAATTAAAACTTTACTCGCGCTCGTTAACATTGACGGTTGGAAGAAAAAAAAGTTGGTGACTCACACTTGAGCTTTTTTTTTGTTGTTGCAAATGTTTGACAAATTTTCCGCGAATATAAAAACTAGTTTGTTTTTTTTTTTAATTTTTTTTCATGACACACACGGTAGAAACTTTGCGATGTTCCGTATATAAGATCGTAAATCGATTTCTCGCCAACGATTCATTGGAAGTGCAGGCGCACGTCGATGAATTATAAATGAAAAATTGAATCAAAAGGCCCTTGACAGTGTGAAAGTTGAAACTATACCGTGTGAGTGTTATAGTGTGTGGGTTATTCACGGACGATTAGGGACAATTATCGAAGAATATAAAACTATAGCTGCTCGACTCTTTTTTCTTTTCTTCTATTTCCCCTCGAGCGTGCATACTCGTATTCTCTATATGTACACACGCGAGTGCAAACATTATTTTTGCAAGCGTGTGTACGATAAACTTCAACTTTTCCACTGTACACCAAGTTATCTATACGAAAAATTACCGTCTATAACATTGAATCGTGTATCGTACAACGTTATACATCGAAAAAAAGGAACGATTTTTTTTGTAGATAAATTTCGCTGAGAAAATGAAAAAAAGGAAAGAAAAAAAACTTTTGCGCTCACTCAATCGTCTAGCCAACAAACTCTCATTAACCCCGTGAAAATCTCTGGCAATCTCTCTCTCTCTCTTGGGCAGCGCGAAAAATTAATTGCAGCCTGACGACGTCAAATCCAATCCGCAACGTAATTTCCTGGGCAAAAAGGGCCAGAGGCAACGTCTCTCTTTCTCTCGCTCGCAAGCTCGCCGCGCGACGACGACGCACATAAAAAGGAGTGTAGTGTGTGGCGCCAGCGAAGCGCGTGCAGTTGGCGCCGGAAGAAATCAATTGCACACCCTTCCCATCTCCTTCCCTCAATGCTATTCCAAACTCGCGCTTTTACTCCCATTGTATGTGTGTGTGTGTGTGTGTGTGTGTGTACGTGCACTTCTTCATTATAAGTGCACACACATTTATACACATACACAGACAAATTTGCTGCGGAGGGTGACTTTCCCAAAAACTTTATATCTATCGTCTGATTTTTCACGATCGATGCTTGTGTTGTACAACAACGTTTACGAGTTGTCTGTTTGCTCGCTTATGTGTGTATATCTGATATTGGAAATGTAGTTTTAACCTCGATAAGTGTGATGAATGCTCGCGTATCTTTCGCTTCTTTTTTTTCTCTCTTCTGCGCTGAACTGGGTTAAGGGAATCATTTGCAATGAGAAATTCGTGTTTTCACTTTGTGTGTGTGCTTCTCGTCTGTAGAGCTTTTTCGGTAATGGGGTGCATACTTATAACGAAAACAATTCGCTATGTGCTTGCTTTTACGATTCTTTTAAAAGATATCTTTGTTTCTCGAAGTTTGCGGAATATCTTTAAAGTTTTTTTTTCTTATCGCTTCGAAAACTTAACGTAGCCTGAAAATTAAAAAAAAAAGGTTAAATACCGATTACAGAGGTACTTTTACCACTGAAATAATGTGTGTTTAGAATTGATTATTCATTTACAATATCGGTATACTCGTTTAAGCAACAAACACTTCTAGTGGAAAAAACCCTCTTTTGTTTTTTAGTTTTTTGCATCCAACATGCATATATATTTTCGTTACATTGGAAACACCTACTTGCGTGATAATCGCGCTGTCGCGCAATGAGCACACACTATTGCGTGCCTCTAATGATTCACGCGCTTAGCCGCTCGCTTTGAATAGTATTTATTTGCACGCTTTTTGTATTCATGAAGATGCGCGCGCTATGTACTTTATTTTTTTGTTATCTCCTATTTTTTTTATTATGGGGTAAAAAATAAAAAGTTCTATTCAAGCGCGCGTTTTCTCTCTCACTTGTTTTTTTTTTTTTAATAACGCTTGGCGTTTATTGCTAAAACTCACGCTGGCGTCGTAAAATTACGCTCTTTTCCTTCAATTTTTTACGGAGCGACTTGTACGAACTAATAATTTTTTTTAATGGGATGGAAACGTTGAAGTGACATCCAACGCACTTTTGATATTACTTTAATAATTTTTTTCCGCTTTAGTAGATGATATAGTTTCCATGGCTACGTATATATCGAAAACGTGTACAATTAAACTTATTCCGGTCGGAGAAGATTGATAGCGAAGTTTTTTTTTGGTCGAGAAACAAAAATATAATCGAATCCATCATACTGTTTATTATGCTTTCAATGGGAGGAAACAGGGTCAACCTATATTTCATCGCGCATCCGACGATTCTAAGATGCCTCTTGTAAGCGCGCGCGCACACACACACACACACATACACGCACATATATATGATACGAGCAAACAAGACTCTCTTCGTCCGATCGAACAAATATTTGATCAAATCAGCTAAAAATGTTACTAAAAGTTAATGAAGACGCGAGACAGCATAAAGTATCTATTACACGATCGATCGGTATTATGCAAATTCATATTGACAAGACTCGTGAATAAAACATACAATCACGCAATGAACGATCCGTCGTAGTTAATTTAAGCGCACCTGATCGAACGTAAAATGCAGCTCCGAATGCTATATAATTTCGAAACAATGAAAGTACACCTTTGAGCGCGGGTCCTATTTTTTTTATTCAACAGGTTTAATGGCGCGCTTTGTTAGTCCCCCCACTTATACCACTTTTTTTATCGAACGAACAGAGCCGATTGTTGGCAATCAAATCATGCAAGCTTTATTTACAAGCTTTTATCGATTACCTGTGTTCTTTTCGTGCTTGATTAAGCCAGATATTTCCATTAAATTTCTATCGTAAATCGAAAACGATATATTCTTATCAAATTCGTAATAGAAAAACATCGGTAAGTAACATTCTTTTTATAGCTTACAACACAAAAGCTCATCTAGCCGCGCGTGTCATGTAGGAAAAAGAAAACGGATCATTGCACGCAACAGCAATCGCTAAAAGCCGCATCATCGATCGAAAGAATCACACCCCGAAAAGAAAAAAAAAACACACACATTAGAAGCGAAAGTTCACGAGACGACCGTCAAGAAAAAAAAAAGAAGTAAACAATAATAAAAACACATCGCCAGGAGCCTAAGATTTTCCCGATCGCGAGCGTCGAGTCATTCGTCGTCGCGTTTTCGAAGCTCGCGTGAGCAGCGCTGGCTTGACCTCCTTAACGACATCTTGATAGGTGCAGCTAAGTTTATAGGAGAATGCTCTCCTTTCTACACGCGCGTTTACACACACATACACATATACACGAGCCTTCAAGACAAATCGTCAAACTGGCAAAAAGCTCACGGTTAATTGACCGCTCGAGTAGTCTATTTTTATCTTTTCGACTTTCTATTGAGCTTTTACTTTCGTCGCTTTGGCGCACGACGATGGTTACCTATTTTTTTTTTCTTATGTGTGGGTATTTTTTTTTCGCAAGCGAGGGAGAGAAGAGACCTTGGTGAAACTCGCAGGAAACGTGTAAGAGGGTTGTGCCGCCGCCGCCGCCGCCGCCACTGGCGTCGTGTATCGAGTAGCCTACTTTTATACTGCGATGCTTGCGATATTAGATATGGCAATATGCTATTCTCTCCCTCTCTTTTTTTTCCTCTCCATTCGCTTTTATGGATGCTAGACCTTTCGTCGTTTTTAGTTACGTACATTTCTCTTTTCTATCTTTTTTTTTACTGTTGATTCATATCAACCTTTCGAATGAACAAATATGAAATTTTATATTGTCTCGTGAATTATTACTCGATTGTAATATGAAACGTTTTCGAAGTTTAGAGAAAGCAAACGCACGAAGGTCGTACGCATGTAAACTAGTATAAAGCAAGTGGAAGACGCGTGTGGCATATGTCACTAGAATTCTTTTAATTTTTTAATTAATTGTTGCCGACCTTGTTGCGACCGTGATGCGTTTTTTTAAATTGTGTTTTGGGAGTAATAACAATATCGACAGCACCGTTACAAAATTCATGCAAAGAAGATATGACAAGGAATTAATTTTAAAACTATTCTTCTGAATTGAAAAATAACTGGTCTATATACCGGACGTGTTGTATGATGAATCGTACGTCATAGAAACCTATATTTCATTAATTTTCATCGATTTTCTTTTTCATTCTCATCAGCGTCAAAATACTAGCTAGTATAAAAGAAAAAAATTATCGTCTCAAAAAAAAAAAAAAAAAAAAAAAAAAAAAAAATTGGAAAATGCATTTTCTGCGCCGTCACATCAAAGGATAAAGTCAGCAGCGTTGAAGCGGAAGATTCAATATTGTCCAGGACAATCGATTGAGAAGATAAAAATCAGCGTAGTAAAAAAGAATAAAAAAAAAGATTGAAAAGCATATCAATCATCTGATCAACGTCGCGTATAGGCGCTCGCGCGCGAGGGGGTTGGACTGTACGGTCTCCGTCAACAAATCGTTGGTGGCGCGCAAAGCGAAGCAAACACAATCAATAATTAAAGCAGAGCAAGCGAAAGCTGCTTCTGTTTACTTCGAGAGAGAGAGTCTCGACAAAGCTCGAGCGCGCGAGAAAGAATTTTAAAAAAATAAAAAGGAAGAAAAAGAAAGAGCTTGCGAGTCCTTTTTTGAATTCAAACGCGATTCCAATTGAGTGCACATTCGAGTTGGGTCGCGCTTGCGCGCCAAAGATATATGTACACACGTATGTGTAGAGAAAAAGCTCTCTCTCACTCTCTCTCTCTCGCTCTCGTGTCAGGTGGACTTCCGGGTCTTTGACCGCGAGCACATCGATTTTCAGCCGGCACACTACGTTTACACAGGCCTACCAACTCGATCTCTCTCTCTTTCTCTCTTTTGTGCATGTGCCGTCGCGCTTATACACATACGCGATCGAATAATAAAAAAAAAAGAAGTAGCCGAGCTTTTTAGCAAATAATGCGAGACAATCGATATCGCAAATCGATACTTTGCTATATACTTGTCGCGGAATATATATGCGGCTACCTGGAGAACGATATAAGCGCTGTGATTGTCGCACGCGCCTTCACAGATATGATTCATAGCGATTTCTAACATAGCGGCGAACCACCGCTGCTACCGGCTTGTTATTTCGTAGAAAAGCTCGTTTAGACAGAGTCGAGCTTGTGTTTTATGGACTGGCTATTCTTGGAATGTAATTGAATCGTTTTTGCATACGTGACTTTCTAACTTGTAGACTTTACTTCGAGTTCATATCTGGGTTAATAATCTGTTTTGTTCAATTTACTCGAGATGGAGATTTTTATAGTGAAAAATTTTTTATTTTTTTCATACCAAAACATAGGATTGATGCGAGTTTATAGCTCAGCTTGATAAAAGTTACAGAAAATTTATTCGATGTAGTTGATATGAAATTTTTGTACAATTCTTTCTTTGAAGAATTTTTTGACCTTTTGTCTCGTGAACTGTGCATGGAATCGATGGATTCTCCGGTTCAATCTCCAATACATCTGGTAATAAAATTCTTCGTGAATGCCATCCGACACAATTCACAATGGCATATTTTCTAATGGTAACCCTTGAATAATTCAGAGTATGTTCAATCAATTGATATAAATCAATACTTAGTGTAACCAAAAAATGTTTAATAAGTATATAACATTGAAAAACGATGGCTTTAAGGCGTGGCTGCTGAATTGCAATATTTCGCGCAAACAGGAAAGTTCGCGAAGACCGTAACAGAAACTATAGCCAAGAGTCATAACGATTCGTTAAAACTCGTAAGCGAAAAACGTGAATGCTTACGAGCACTAGAAAATTCATCACGCGATGCCGCGGCGCCGCCGGACACTGGCTTGTATGTTTGGTTGAAAAAAAAGAGAGAGGGAAAAAAAAAGAATTAACGTACACTTTAGCAGTAAAAAAAAAACTGAACTCGTTAACTCCGAAGAATAAAAATCTTTTGTCTCGACGTTATTAAGCCCGGCGATGCAAATCGACTATGGGAAATTTCTAGCAATCGATACGCAGCAAAAAAAAAAGAAAAAAAATGTAAAATTATTAGAATATAACATGCCATTATTATCGAACCATTCGATTCGCAGATGGAAACGAAGAGATAGACGGTTTACGTATATATAGGCGCAGTAGTAGGTTAAGTGTAAATGCACTTAACTTCAAAGCGAACGATCAATTTCAGAAACAAGAAGAAAAAAAAAAGCTGGGCAGTAAACACGCTAATTAACCACAAATTCCGGCAACGCGAATTACCAACCCGCGCTTGCCAACGTTTTTTTTTTTCTTCCAACAAATCGTAGTTATAGTGGACCAAAGCGAGCCACGCACAAATTACACAGCTCGGCTTTCGGCTCACTGCTTGCTGCTTTCCGGTAACTGAACTCTGACACGCGAGCCTTTGTTCGGGTGCACTCGTCGTCGCGTAGTCGCCTAATAACGCGATTGACTCTCGATAGCTTCTTGATGTTTTACACTTCGTTTCTTTCTCTTTTTTTTACGCACCACTGAGGTGTATTATAACTTTTTCGAGCTGTAAGCTTAATTGAGCTTTAACACACCACTGACCGGAATAAATTTGGCTTTTCGAGGGCAGACAGTCCGATTGATATCAGTCTGATTGTCTTTTAATGACAGTTTTATGAAACTGAAATTATTGATCTACACGAGATATAGAAAGCTATAATCCTTTGGCTATAATCCTTTCCTTCTTGAAAAAGAAGAATTTATCTTTTTCAAGTTTAGATATTGAGGTATGTTCAAGTCTATAGATATTAAAATTTTGGAATGTCCATTCGTCAAAAAAGAGCTTCAATATTTTTAAGAAGTCCTCGAAAAAAAAGCCAATAACGTTTCGAGAATATTAAATTTTACCAATCTCGAGTGAAATTACGCTTTATAACTGACAATTAAAATTGATAGCTTCACTTTTGCCGTGATATATCGACGATACGTCCAATGAATGGCTATACTTTGTAACACTTGATATAGGCGCGCACGTTTCACAAATGGATAGTTAGTATTACAAAGGCTATATGCAACCCTTCAAACGTCGTAATATATATGTGCAATTCACATTCGATTTATCGCCCTGTAATTAATTCCAGCCTGATGACCGTCGCTCTACTCGTCTATAACGCTAAAAGAGCTCGCGTATATATACCTTTTGTTCAATCAGTCGGAATTTATCGCGAAAAATTTGAGAATTCATTTCGAATTTTTTTTTGTAATGTAACTTTTATCGATCGCAATTTGTTCGTTTGAATGAGAAAAAAGGTCGTCGTCATCATATGTCGTCCAAAAAGGCTATTCGAGTCCTCGTGGACTTGTTTATCTCTTCCGTTTCTCTTGCGATCCTCGGTGATACATCGTACCCTCTATTGGGGTACTTTCATTCGCTTGTCACGCGATTGCTAGTGAATCAAAGCAAATGAGCTGAAGTTCCAGCTTGTCTTCGCTCGAGATTCACTGTCTTGTAATAGTTCTTGTTCGTTTCTTTGAATGTTTTCTTTAAAAAATTTTTTTTTGTTATCTTGCCAGTGTGGTATTTTAAAAAAAAACGAAAAATTATGGTACTGTTATAGATGAATTTATATTGGACATTGAAAGTTTTTTAAAACTTCATTGACACAGATTATTTTAATCAATATTTTTGCGACGAGAGCTAAATATATAATGCAAAAAACTCTCTTTTATGTAGGTTACGCCGCGGTATAAAACCATTCACGTTAGTAATGGTCTATAACGGTTCTAATGGCTTACACAATAGCTCTTTGTCTACTTAGTTGATTTACCTTGTACAACTTTTTATAAAGTATGTCAAAAAATATTAACCGCTAATAGTACGCTCTGAAAATTTTATAATCTAAATTTTCAACTGTGTTTATAAATTAATTATGACTCGAAATTTTCGATACGTCAAACTCCATTTGACTTTTCTGCGAGTGCACTTTTAATATCAAGAAAATATTTGATACTTGTTTCACCATCATTTCATCAATCAAAATACACACACACACACACACACACACACACACACACATACAATAAAAAAAAGTAGTATAAAACACACACCTCGGTCGATAAAGCAGCGTATCGAAGCTTGCGCGCCTGATTGAGTCGAATGAAAGGACGACAACGAAGGCGAAGCTTGGAGTAAAAAAAAGAGAACGAAGCGCTGAGTCAACGTCGACGGCGACGTGTTTTTATTTTTTTTTTATTTTCCGCAAAAACGCGCTTCATTTACACGTATAGCGCATGTTGAATGCCACGTTATTTGTCGTAGGGCTGCTAATGCAATGCATTCGCACGGATCGAGAATTTTCAATGTCGCGTCGTTTGATCGATGTGCAGCCACGAGGAATATGACGCCATTAATTCCAATGACGTTACACACGAGGGAGAAAGAGCTTTCCGACTCGCGCACATATACTATGCAAGGGATAGGTCTCACCCCTCTTTTGACGCGCTCGGCTCGCGCGAGGTGATACATTTTTCGACGTCGGAATTCATTAGCAAAGGGATTTATAGAAATTTGATGTAGCACGTGATACGCGCTCCAAATCAAAGTGTTATTTTAACGCCGTGGAAATTTTCTTTTTATATATATCGTGCGTTATTGAGCTCTTCGGTTGGTTTACGAGCGATACACGGATATTAAATTGAATGTTTTATGAGTTTCGTCGTTGTACATTTTGCTGAAATTATTGATTTAACTTGCGCAAAGTTTTTGACAGGTAGCTTCACGAAGTTGAACGCGCAAGAAAATTGGCTGATTTTTGACTTGTTCGACCGTGAGTTAGAGTTAGACTGAGAGTTAGACATACGCAATAACGAGTCTTCTATGTGATGTTTTTTTCAAGAATAATTGATGCTGATCCATTTTTGCTACGTGTTATGTTCCGAAAATAAATTAATATCTATATACACGAGAAAGAGACTTGAGGAATATTTTTCAAGTGTTCAATCAATTTTTTGGTAATTAAGTTTATGCGAATAAAAGTATTGCCTACGAATTGCTATCTGGTCAACGAATTTTCAGTTTATTACAGTCATATGGAATTTTTTATGATCAATTATGCATCGCTGTACAGAGAAATTATTCGTATAGATGACCTTTGCTCACATATCACCTCGTAATTGACGCATGAATAATTCAAAGGCAACCTCAGCAATTACAGGGTGGCACACTGCAGTTATAATACCAGACTCGAAAAGTAAAGTGAAATTACCTCCTGTTAAAACAGCCACGTGTTGCCTACAACCGTACACGGACTTACCAACCCTCGAGCTTGCAGTGAAAGCTCCAACTTCCTACCTTACCGGCAATCCTTTTCTCTAGCAGCAGCTTTCAACGAGATTCGCGTAGATGTCAGGCGAAGCTGCTCGGCTGAGCTTTCGATGCCGAATGTCGATCCGCAGCTGGCAAATCAAGCTTTCGCGGCCGGGAAGAGCTTGCGACAATATTGACACGTCTAGATTGGCCGGACGGCTTCGTAACTCGGAATAATTACGAGACTGAAAAGCTCAGCTCCTATCTCCCTTCTGACGACTTTTCTCTCTCTCTCTCTCTCTCTGACTTCCATTTTTTTTCTCTAGCTATCTCTCTTTTTTTGTTCAACGACTTGATTGTCAGCCACGGACAGGGTTTAGCCTTTTTTCGCCTTTGCCCTGCCCCTTTCTTTTTGTTCAACGTGTCGCTCTGCCTCTCGCTTTTCCACGCTTTTTTGCGTTCCATCTGCTCTTAATTAGACGAAGCCTTTGGATGGCTTTTTCCTTTTAATCGCCATCGAACAAATGAAAATATAAAGATGGCACCGCGAATTAAATTTAATTACTTTATCTCTGAAGTTATTTTAGTTTTTGTACTGTACTAGTGATTGTTTTTTACCCACGCTACACGTATAACGATTTGGATTGTGTGTGATTTGACCGACGTAGGCAAGTAGCGATTAGAACTTAATAGGGTCGAAGTCGTTGAGTTTACAAAGTAGATGCTTTTAATTTGATTTCATTTAGTCGAATTGATGATCTGATTAGTCATTGGATAATGAATAAAATATAGTATATTATATAGCGTATATACACACCTTTCAAAAAATTAAACTCTGAAAAAATCACGAATTTGACATGCTTCGCGAAGTTGAAATGCTTTGAAATAAACAAAAAAGTTCGATGGTAAAGATTTCTTATTTCTGCCGCGTAACGGGTGAAAATATTTTTGTTTTCATAGCATAACTTTAGAGCACGTGTACGAAGGGATTCAGTTGAACTACTAAAAGAATTATACATTTCCTCCTGACATGTTTATTTTTTCAGAACTTTGCAAAGATTCTATTATAGAAAATAATATCAAACAAAAAGATGTTCCATTCCTGTATGTATAACTTTATAGTTGTGACAATTTAAAAAAAAATTATCGCAATAAATTTCTACAGAGCGAAAATGGTTATATATGAATTTACTGAAATAGTAATGTATGGATATTTGATCTATAGGCGCATATTGAATTATTCAATGGTTTAATACTTTTGTTTTCTTGGTTCTGCTTTTATAGGACTTATTTAATAGTCATACATCGCCTTTTTATAACAATCCAATATTTTTTCATAGCACAAGTTTATGTGAACTCGTCCGCAAAGAAAATTTATGATCTCGTTTGTGTTAACAATATTCCAATTATCATGGAAGCTATACGTGTATGAATTCAATTATACGATTACATAACGCTACGTGCACGCAATTTATGTAAATCATTATTTAATGTAGGCATACAACAATGAAGCCATGTAGCGAATAAGACCATTAGCTTGAGTCTCAAATTTACGAGGGATGCAGTCATGTCAAGCTATTGCATTGTATAAATTACGAGGATATAAACAGTTGGAATCAGTCCGGAACGCAAATTTCATTTTGTAACAGCCATTTTGTGCTCAATATGCGGTTATTCGGCCTAGGTGTCATGGAAATGAACATATGTGAACTCATTTTGCAGCTGTTTTCACGTTGTGAAGAGGTGACCTCATTAGATTCTATTATCTCACTTAATTTTGAGTTAAAAAAAGTTGCAATTGCCATCTTTGAGAGCTCGTTTATATTCACGAAGACATTCATTTTCTACGACTTATGATCGATTATTTCGCGAAACAGAATTTGTATGGTACTTGTAAAGCTAAGTGATTTTGTAAGGATGACTCGAAGACACGTTTAATATTTAGATCATTTTAATATAGAATGTTAAATGCTAAATAATGTAGATATTACAATAGGTAGGGAAGGGTGGGGCAAAACGGCCCTTTAACTTTAATCTCGACTGGGGCCTTATTAAGCGAGATAATCGACTGTAGGATGACGTACTTAGATTATTGGGCGCAAATTCTACAAAATCCTATTACTCCAAAATTTTTTCAGAACTATTATTTTCAGAACTATTATGCGTTCTAACCATCCATTTTACGAAAAGATTCAATTTTGGGGGATTGAACAGGTTCGGAGCAAAATGGTCCCTTTTTGCAAGAATTATAACTTCCTCGATTTTTAATATGTTCGAACAAAATTTGTGGCACGTTCTTTGTCTTGTTAAGAGCTTTCATTTGGTCGGTCGCTCAATTATTTTCAATGAATAGAATGACAGCTACGGCTAGTTGAATATCGTTACTTTTTGTCAAAAATCAGCTTTTCTGTACAATTTTATCAGAAAATCATGCAGAGAAAATTACGGTACGCATGAAAAAAAAATTGTACACAGTATCTCTACTATTTCACTGAATAAAGGATAACTTTCAGGAAAGCAAAAGACGACAAGAGAATTAAATACATTCATTGCTCGTTGAAAAAAAACCTTACAAATGACGGGGGAAAATGGCCCTTGAAATTTCAAAGCTCTCCAGAAATAAGGGAATAAATTTTTAGTGATCACCGAATAGTGCAAAGTGGTTGATTTTTTTCTAACGACATACTAAAACATCAGATTTTATAATATCGTCCTTCATAAAAAATCTCTAAAGGGGCCGTTTTGCCCCGGAACCATTTTGCCTCACCCTCCATTATTTAAAAATTACATTTTGTTAAAAGTAGCAGTAAGTGTTTATAAATTATTTTTGTATATTAATTTTCCGATGGTATAATACATATGACACGTTCAAGTGCTTTTTTTTCTTTATTTGTCATCACAAACGCCACCCGCTTTATTGGAATATAATGAGACTACTGAATAATGGCGCATCGTTGACTTAATCTGCGAATCAATAATATACATAACATAAAATAAGCATATCAACGTGAATTCTGTGGCAATTCAATTGAAATATTCATTTCAATAAATTGACGTTCATTGTATCGAGAATCAGAATTCTCTTAAAATTTGAACACAAGAATAAATTGGGCACAGAAGTCGTACTCTAAAAGCCTCTTAAGAATTTATTGGTTCTCGGAAGGCAATATCCATATACTTGACAGACTTTCAATATTGAAAGGTTATAAAAGAAGACAATAAAACTAGATATCTTCAATTTTGACAATTTCGATAGGAACAATTAGTTCTTTCTGAAATTGAAAATATATATTGTTTTCAAAGTCTTCAACGAGAACATTTAATGAGCGTACTTTTTATTTTTGGGCAAAATTGTCATTCCGTAGAACGCTTTTAAGCAGGCTAAAATGTTAATTACCTGTGGCGTTCGAGATTGCTGACGGGCGACGTGTTTAATTAAACGGCTACTACCCATGGGGCATTGGAAAGCACCCTATCAACCAGCGTCCAAATACGCGGTAATACCAATTAGTGAAAAACACGCCAAAAAGATTTATTCTCTTTTCGTTTCTCGAACACGGTAATTTGTTGAGCCAATCGAGATAATTGTTTCGTATAATTCATTAACGTAACAAAAAATAAATAAATAAATAAACGGATCGACGCTCAATATATTTCGCCCTCTCTTTTACTATCAAATCAAGCTTTTCGAAAGAAAAAAAAATTACAAGAGGACGAGAAAGGAAAAACGGTAGTAAACCAGCAAGAACCTCGAGCACATGGTACATATATATACGACGTGTGGATAATCCTGTAAAGCGAAAAAGGATGGACAATTAGCGGAGCATCGTCATAAAGTTCAGGGTAAATGGCTTGGCCATGGGGATTACCTGACCGACAGGCACAAACCAGGTGGCTGCTGCTACTGCGTGGCCCAGAATATGCCTGCAAGGCTGAAAGGAGCTAGATAGCAGATAAAGTTGGGCGAGGGTGGGGAAACCTGCAAAACCTGCGCGATAGAATCGCCGCGTCGTACCGTAACTACACGAAGAGCTCACTTTTAACCCTCTTCTCGCTATTTTATTTATCTTCTCTTCTCGAGACCCGTGATAAAATAACATTGTGGATAGTTTCATTTAAAAAAGAAAAAAGAAGAAGAGATAAGGTTTGACAAGGGTGAAAAACTCTTGAAAACTCGTGTAACTCACTCGTGTTTGAAAATTAATGCGTAATATGCCTTGTGACTTGGAATTAGTGTGTTATGAAGTATAACTAAAGTACAGAATTTAATATCGAGAAAACAATGGGGCGAGAGCATTTCTGGCGTTGCTATTATTCACAGTTAAACCAGGAATTTACGTGAAATGCGGGCGCGGGAAAGCAGCGCAAAATTTTCTAACTTCGGTTACTGCGCGCGCAAAGAATTTTATCTCATTACTTTTGTCAGTCTAATTAACAGACAGAGTGAATGTAAAAACATGAGATGAGTAATTTATCAAACTTCCGGAAAATTTTACAAACTATTCGAAATTGAATTAATTAGGTTTTTTTCTAATCTACAATTACGCTTACTTTTGTACGATACATAACAAACCGATTTTCATTAAAGAATTGAACATTTAGGTCAATAAAATTCTTTCGTAACATTTTTCATGTATATTTCGTACAAATATTGAGTGAGACAGTCCCATAAAAATATTTTGTCGTATTTATTGAATTCTCACGATAAGCACGCAACGCTTCTTTATTGCTTCCACAGAAAAATAAAATGTGTTTTTTTTTATTCCGTTCGTCTGCTTATTAGGCATCTGTTAAAGTCTAACAAATTTATCGACAATGCCGAGAGAGCACGAAATTTTATTGATAACTCGACTGAATCTATCCGTCACACGCAAGGCTACAATATTCATCGAACTAAAATAAAAAAAAAATAAAAAAGAAAAAGCCCGAGTGACTTTGATTTCATTTTAAAATTCAATTCCGATCGATCCACACGAAATCCATCCGAACGAAATAAAACTCAAAAACAAAATGAAAAAAGAAAAAAAAAAGAAAATACGAAGTACGAAATTCTCGAACTAAGGCAATAACTCATTAAGCGTTAAAGCAGCTGCACACAGGTGTGACGTTACGTAAGCCGTTACGAGCGATCGGGATTTGAGATTTGTCGAGCGCCTAATCAAGTTCAGCCAGACACTTCGTCGCGCCTAAAGCTCGCGACTCAAGGCTCTCAGAGAGAGAGAGAACAGAAACCAAACACCCCATTTCGTCTTCTCTCGACTCAACGAAAACAATAGCAGTAGCAGTAGCAGTAGAAGCAGCATCATCGAGCAGCTCGCAGGCAAAGAAAAAGAGAGAGAGAGAGAGAGAGAAAGCTTTCGCAGACTGCGCGTCGGATGGGTGTTATATAGCGGCGCGCGCCGCTCTCTTCTCGCCCCTTCTCCCCCCCTGGCAGCCTGCTTGCAAAGCTTATAAAAGCCCCTGGCGCGCGACCCGACCTGCCAGTAGCACGTAGCCGTACGTGCAGTACACCGCCTCCTTGCAATCGTTTGCGAAACAAAAAAACAGAAAAACAAACAAATAATTGCCGTTGTGTTGTGAAGTTTTCTTGCTTGTGCTTTCGAGGCGACAGGTGAGTTTCTGTGTATGTGTGCGTGTGTGTCTGTGTATGTATATACTTCTTCTACCCTCCCCATCAACATCGATCCAAAACCGCGACGGCTATATACCGAGCGTCTCTTCTTTTGTGAATTATGCATGCCGGCGTGGTGTATGTGTACGTCTGTGCCGATTAACGCGATTGTTCGTAATGCCAGTTTTTTTTTTTCAACGACGAGGGTTGTTTCTGTTACTACTAGTAAGATCGAGGCTTCTCGATAAAATAAGAGCTTCTTCTTTGCCTTCTTGAAGTATCGTAGGATCGGAATAGTCGAGTTTGTTGACGTTGCAACGGATCGTTGACAGATGAAAATAAGAAAACGATAAAGTATCGAACTCGCTCGTTTGCAAATTGGGGCCGCGCGGCGACGACGACGTCGGCGGCGGTGGCGGCGCGACACGAAAGGGAGAGAGAGAGAGAGCGCGATATGCCATTACGTGACTTTTCTTTCCGTGGAGCGATCAAGAAGGCAGAGAGAACATAAAAATTTCTACGCGAGTTTGTTACGAGGATATAATTTGTAGGTCGCAGACTGGTGATTTATTTCGTGATCGGGGGGACGTTATAGTATAACTATTTTGCCACTCGTAACATTGAAATTTCAATTGATAAGCATCGCCTCGTAAATAAAAGCCAAGCTTATCGATCTTTCTTTTCTTAACCTCCGAAACAAAAACAAAAAAATTAATGTTTACGATTTTCATTTTAAATTCTCTCTCCCTATTTATTTTGTTTCTCAGGGTTAGAAATGAAACTTGAATCCTTAATTTCAAGGATCTAGAAACACGTATACCACCGACTTTCATGGAAATCTAATTTTGTATAGCCACGCGCGCGCGCAAGTGATCGATCGGAAAGATTATTTCGGGTGAAAATTGTGATGGCCTGATAATACTCCTTTCCTTTACGGGCGAGGCGATATTATTTTGCCAACGCTTCGAAACAAGGCCAACAAACGCGATTATTTTTTAAAGTTTTTTTTTTTTTTCACGCGCGCTTCGAAACCAACTGAGTGTGTAATAAAACGATATCGGTTGGTTTACTGCTTCACGAAAGTTTCGACAAATTAAAATAGTTTTATCGCGTTGAATCTCGTTGGTGAGAATTATATTTACAGCTGAAACACGTGAGCTTTTACCCGAGTGTGTTAAATTGTATTGCGATGCACGCGTACAAATACTAATTGAACATGCAAAAAAAGTATAATATATTCCGACCGGAAAATGCCTACAGCGCGTGCGATAGCTCCGTTAAATTATGCGCGATAAACTCCAAACGCGCACTGCAAAAAAAAAAAGTCATTTTTTTCAGAGATTATTATCTTGTCACTGCTACCGACAGCTCCGAAAGTATAATATTGATAATGTATCACTCCGAAGCAGTTTTGCATGACGTTTTGTCAATATTTCAAAACGAAAAAAAAAAGAAAAATAGAGCGCACGTTAAAAACGAAGACAGCTATCCGATTCTCGACGAGTGGAAGCTTATACGAAATTAAGGCTGGTATTCATCGAGAATAATTCAGCGGGACAAGTTTTAGCCGAAAATTCACTTGTAATCCTTTCGGCGACTGCGACTGGCGAGCGCGCGCGCAAAGTAGAGAGAAAAGACGAACAAGTGGCTCGTGGTATTTCCGGAATTTGATCGAACCTCTCGAGCTCTCGAATTCGAGGCACGAAGTGCTTGGTAAACTACTGAAATTTTTAAGAGAAAGGACACACACACACTGGCAAATAAGTAAACTACTATTGAGATGCTCAGCGAGACTTTAAATTATTCCGTACACACATCGAACGAGCTTTTCCCCTTTTTTTTATCGCGTACAATAGAGCCGAAGTAGATTGGCTGTAGAGTAGCCCTGAAAAGGGATTTATTAGGGTTTTAATAGGGAATCCCTTCGCCGACAACAATGAGCCGATAATGCCGTGCGTATATAGCGTACATAGCAAAGTATGCCACCCGAGGCATTGTACTGTTTTTTTTTTCAAACTCTTTTTCTAATCTACCTCGAAGGAAGAATTCTTTATTATACGCAATGCGAAAATTCGCCGGATACGGTAACCCGCGGTGGCGGAAAATTAATGAATCACTTCGGCGACCAACGAATTTTGATATGCAAATTGAATTATAATAACGGCCCGCGCGCTTCGAATACCTTGATATAAAGTAACGAATTGCGCACGGGAGTAGCAAATTACGCTCGAGGACACTGTGCCTTCGGATGATTAATGGAAGCCCAACACGTCGATAAAGAATAGTTGTCCGTTATCACGAAACGAAGAAGCCTCTTCTACTCTTTTTTTTTCCGCCCGCAGATATTTTTGTTGAGAGGGTGTATCACTGGGCGTCTCTCTTTCTTTCTTTTTTTTTCTCCGTAGCTCGAGGTTTTCTGATCGAGTAGGTTCGATTTGTTCACGTCAACCGCAGCCCGTTATTAGCTAATGCGAACTGCCTTACTGACCTGATGTTGAGTTATCGTGCAGGGACGGAGGCGTGATTTTGAAAAATTTTTCTGTGGTAAATTATGGACGCGATCTTCTTCTTCTTTTTTTTTCTACCACTCCTCCCGACGGATTAGGTAGATCTGGGTAAGGCGATTTCTTAACCCTCGAGTTAATTAGGTCGGATCGTGCGTGTTACAGACGAGGTCGTCTTGAGTGCACTTTCTTTCTTTCCGCGGAAGAAAGTTTTTAAACTGATTGGCTCGTCAGCTGCGTGGATGTAACATTTTGTTTCGAGCGTGTTTGGGTAAAAATACTTTTTTTCTCTTCGCGTTGTATATTCAACGAAAAAATTAAAAAAACATTTTTTTTTTCATCAAGCACGTGGAAAAACAAATAAGGCAACGTAGAAGTAATAAAGATCGAACAACGAAATAAACACAATCTACAGGCAATAGCAAACTTTTACAGAGCGATCATTGTGAGTTGTGTGTATGCGTGAGAGTCGGTAAACTAAACTCAGCGAACGAAATTTCATAAAAGCACTATAGCTTCGTAGAAAGTTCACCGTTTCAGAAATAACTTGAAAACCTCATTAAACAAACTGGTATATGGCTTTGAAATTCGAGTAATTTAGGCTGTAAACGTTTTACAGGTCTAGCCACTTTTCAGGAAAACACCATTAGGCGCCTCGTAGTTGTATAAATTAGCAGAAACGCGCAGGTATAGGATCGATACACGCTCGGTAAATATTTATGTCTAATACGTGCGACGAGTCTCTCTCTCTCTCTCTCTCTCTCTATTGTTTGCTATTGGGATTAGGACTTGGAATCCGTCAAAGCTACGTTAATTCGTGTTCAGAGCGATTGTTCGTTGCCAATCGGCTTAATAATTCAACGACACGAAAAAAGATTAAAAAAAACAAAAGAAACGTTTCGGCAAAATATTATCGGAAAATGGCGATAATATTGAAAGTTAATGAACTGCGGAAACGAATTGTTTTACGATATATATATACGTTGATAATGTATGTTATCAATTATTAGTATTATAGTATTTTGCTTCGCGGTGCGTAAACTTCGCAAGGTAATTTGGTTGATTGTGCGGTGAAACAAAATCCATTAACGGTAATTTCGAAATGGCTACGTACATTCGCTTGGAATGGTCTGTTTCGATTGTAATGTTTTGCTACTTTGATGGTCAATTTAACCGATCAGTACGATAATCATTCCGAGCGGTTTGCCTAAATGAAATGAACGCTCGACAACTATTCTAATAGAATTGGTAAAGATGACTGTGCATTTCTAAAAATGAAATAGCAAAAGTAGTAATTTTGACTTGGGAAAACACTAAAAAGGAAAAAAAAAACAAGCTGAAGGTACACACGTTCGTTCGCCATCGACGAAAAATGTTACCCATTGAAAAGTCTCTTCTGCGAGGGAAGCTCATAAAGTCAGAGGTAGAAAGTATAGACTCTCTCTCCTTTCATCGACGTAATGGCTCTCGTCGTTGGATCATTCTCCACTCAAAAAAAAATAAAGAAAAGGAGCACGAAAAAAAACTCGCTCGCGAGAAAGTTGCGGGTGGTGCATGCACGGAAAAGGGGGAAATGAGGAATGGCGAATCGATTGTCGAACGCGAGCTTATTCGAGCTTGACTATTCGTCATTGCCTATCGAAGGGGATAAATTTTCGGAGATAGCTATGAAAAAAGAAACTGTTGCGGATCTGATTTTACGCAATCGGCAATGAGTTTTTTTTTCTTCTTTTTTTTTTGCTAATCAACACAAGGGCAGTATCTAGCCCAAGAAGTGCTACAAGTGCTGTTACAAGCTCAGCTGTGGTCGCTCTTTCCATGGATTCTTTCTCAAATGGTGCAGTAATTCGATTTCTATTTTCAAAGGAATCTCTCTTACTCGACTTTTTTATCAGTTTTTTTTGTTTAATCGAATTCCGTGACGAGTTAGCTGTAAGAAGCTCTGGATTTTCATTGTTTTTTTTTTGCGCAAGGGAAGCTTGATAAAAACAGTGTTTGTTTTGTGCGCGAAGTATGCGTATAACTGTCGGAAAGAAGATCTAATCAAAATCTTTTAGTGCTTTTTCGGGGGAGAATATCTCATTATTCTTCTTTCATAAGCTAATAAAAGTTTGATGGGATGAATTTTGCTTTCTCTTGATGGAATAATGACTTTCATAAATTTTCATGAGAGTCGAATCTATGACGCGCACACATTTTTTTTATATGACTTACTTTTTTTTGTTATGCATTCCATTATGCTTTTATTATAAGTTTTCTTTGGATTAATGCATATTACCCGGAATGAACAGAGAGAAGTAATAACTTCGCAAAGTCAAATAAAATTCATAAAGTTTCGGCTCAGCGCAACTTCGCTATATGAATTAGCCAAGTCAAATTCTGAACGCGAACTTCAACTCCATCTGCAAAATTACATCTCCGATGAATAACTTGATAATTGTCAATATTCACAACTTTGGCTTCCCGCGATCGACGTTACAATAGCCAAAGTATTAAAAAAAGAAAAGTGGCTCAGCTCATCGCGGAGTAAGCGAGAGCGCATTATGTAACCCATTAAAGCGGCAACGAGCTGGAAAAAAGCGGATAATTCAATTGACTCCGTCGATATAATTCGCGGCTCATCGTCGAATCCACTTTGAAAGCGTTTGATCCCTTCCACGTCAAAAATTACATACACCGAGCAACAATTGAATTTCCCCTCCTTAAAATACATTTTGCTTTCCGCAGCAAGTTTGTCGTTTGTAATTTTCAAGAGTACGAGATACTACCAAGCTCGAATGATTCTCATATATAGCTGCATCATCCGGATGTTCACTTTGTGCGCGCGCGGGCTTCGTAAATTACCGCGCGCGCTTCGTCCTCTATGTGATGAATGTACGCGGAACTGCCGAGTTTACAACGCTCGTTGGCCTTTTGTCGCCGAAGCGCGATGAGGCTTTTCACTGATAATAAGCTGTCTAGTTTATGTGGCTTTGGAACCGTGATTTGTTGTATACGCGCGCAAATTAGGCGGCTATTCCAACTGTCTGTTCGATAGTGAAAATAAGATATAAAACTATATGGTAAATTTTAATTCATTACTTCAGAGAGTTTATTTGTAACGACTATAACGTTGAACGAATGAACGGGGAATCGTATCTTTTAGTACGATTTCGAATAGTACGATTAGTACGATTTCGAATAGTACGATTAGTACGATTTCGAATAGTACGATTA